>JZKD02S1911762.1:1119469-1143302 GCA_000966675.3 Picea glauca
GTCATATTTTAAATTCATGTGGTGTTAAAAATGTGAATGAAAAGTTCTTTCCGTTGGGGCTTAAGTAGACTCAGGGGGTGTGCAAAAACCAAAAGTGCTTAATTTAACGAATTCGACAATTTGACAATTTCGGCAATTTGACAAATTCGGCAATTTGACAAATTCAGCAATAGTCCTGCCAAGTAAAACGAAAGAACGAAATTGCAAATATTAGTGACAGTTAAAAATAGCCCTGTCAAAGAATGATGAAGACCATATGCAAGAAAGATTCCAGTACAGAAAATGGCGGAATCGAAGATCTGCTTCGACGTAGCAGGGCGTGCCTGCATTAGAAGATCTCCCTCTATAAGATGGATCTAGATATATTCATATTAGCTACATGGATTGAGGTTTAGAAACTTACTTCACAAGAATATTGAATGTCTAAAGGTGTCCTTTTAGACTATGTATCTCAAGAAAATAAAATTTATTCTTCCCTCATAGGAAAAGGGTATTCGAGTGAAATGTTTGTTGTTAACACAAATGCATAAGCTTGTAACTTTTTTTGTAAGTTTTGGATGAAAAAAGAAAGGGACAAGTGTGTCCTTTACATGTGTTATAATGCCTCCATTAGACACAATAAATTCTTGTGAAAGAATTTTTTAAGAAATAGACTTGCAAATGATACAACCCAAACATATATAATTGATTGATGTTCATCATATTATCATTTACGTATTAACATTTATGACAAGAGATTAGAATCCAAATTGATTTGAAATTTATGACAAGAGTCATTTCAAGGGACTAGACTTATAAGTGACACAACACAAAGATATCCAACTCTGCCAACAATAAGCACAAGTATCCCCATCAAACTCATCTTCATCATAATGTTATCTACATATTGACACTTATGACAAAAATGTTTATCTACATATTGATACTTATGAAAAAATGTAGTTTAAATATTCTACATTTTTGCTCATTTTTTATCATATTTTTTTACTATAGTCCCATTCTAATGAAAACATAGGACACCCAAATTGATTTGACATTTATGAAAGAATCCAAATTGATTTGGCATTTGTGAGGCGAACGATTTCAACTACATATTAGCATTTTGATACATATTAACACTTGTGACCAAATCTTTACATCCAAATTGATTTGACACTTATAACAAAAGCTTCACCCCCATATTGAAAGATTTACATCCAAATCGATTTGGCATTTGTGACCAAATCTGCACCCCAACTTGATTTGATTGTTGAAATAGTGATAGGAATGAGTTACCTTTTGAATAATACTTTGTTTTCTTTTGTGTAGAGAGACACTATAAAACACCATTACGTATGAGATAATATAAGAATCTTTGTCCATCATGAAGCATGTCATGTCAAAATTTAGTGAGATAATAACAATACCCGCCACTATCATTGTCTTTCTTTCACTAAAACAAACACCTTTGGACCACACCGTCAAACGGGATGTATTGCCAAAACCAATCGTCCAATATTCATAATATGTAGTCATGTCCTCAAATAAAGACAACACAAGGAAATGGAGTCAATGAAATATCCAATCTATCTTCATAATCTGTAGTCGTGTCCTCAAATAAAGACGACACAAGGAAATGGAGGCAATGAAATATCCAATCTTCATAATCTGTAGTCATGTCCTCAAATAAAGACGACACAAGGAAATGGAGGAAATGAAATTAATGCCAGTCACATACTCAAATAAAGACAAGGAAACTAATGCCATTCTGTTATGCTTTTATTAGACCTAGTTTATAGTTTTTACTTTCTTCACTCAACAATGAAGAGATGCAGATGAAAAAACATTTAGTTCATTTCCCTTTATTCTTTCTCTTCTTAACCACTGATAAACCCTTCCATTTTTCATTCACTCCAACCAGGAGTACGGTCCATGCATGTGTTTTTTAAGCTGTTGCAAATGATTGGTTGTAAAATATGTAAGTTATTATTAAGTGTGTGAAATGGAGTGTAATGGAAAAAGTTGATGCTGAAATATGTATTTTTTCAAGCCAAAGACCTATCAACCAAACATCAAAACATAGACAATTGAGTAGCTTCTAGTAGAGTATTGTCCTTGTATTCACATTCCCACAAGGAGCCTTGTAGCATGATGGATTATTTTGACAACATATCTTATTTTTTATTAAAATCCATGTAGATATGGAAAAATGAGGCCTCCTCGAACATAAATTTTTTCTCCAAGCATAGTGCCATGATTGGCTCCAAAGAGTATGACTCCATCCCCACATATTTTTGGTGAGCCTTGATAAGCTCCATCAAAGAAGTCCCGAGGATTTGTGAAATCAATATGGGGCTCATGCAATAACCTTTAGGATTTAATATTAATATTAATATCAAAATTGATGCCCAAAATATTTTTTTATTTTTTTTCTAAAACAATTTTGGTTGTCGCATATCCGACGCCAATTGTTATATATGCGACGGTTTTTCTATATAAACAAAGGAAAGTTATCGTCGGATATCCGACGAAAACTTTTATATATGCGACAGTTTTTCCATATAGACAACAAAAAGTTGTCGTCGGATATCCGCCGACAACTTTTATATATGCGACGGTTTTTCCATATAAACAACGAAAAGTTGTCGTCGGATATCCGATGACAACTTTTATATATGCAACAGTTTTTCCATATAGACAACGGAAAGTTGTCTTCGGATATCCAACGAAAACCTTTATCTATGCGACGGTTTTTCCATATAGACAACGAAAAGTTGTCGTTGGATATCTGACGACAACTTTTATCTATGCGACAGTTATACTATATAAACAATGGAAACTTGTCATCACCGATTCGAGGACAAATTCTATTTTTTGCGTTGGTTTAGCTACATAAACAACAAAAAATTTGTCATCGAATATGCAACGACGGCTTCTATTGATGCATCAGTTTAACTATAAAAGTTGTTGTCGCATTATAGATGAAAAATTGGTTTGAGATTGTTTTCCTATATTGTTGCTTATGCAATGTTTTCTCAAGTTCGTCACAAATGCCACGTCACCTAAACCGACATTTCAAAGACTCCAAATTCATCGCCATATCAACGACATAATGTCGCATAAGCGTCGAAAAAACCGTCGCAAAATGGGCCAAATGTGCTAGTGCTTCTTTGTGATATGTGCTCACAGTAAGTAGAAGGTCATTGCCAGATCTGTGGCCTCTAAACAATGCATCTCTTTGTAGAAAAAGCAAGTGGATGGGATCATGTAAGAATACAAAGACATCTTCTCATCACCTACAGGAGTACCAACACACTTCCACATCAAGCATCCAATTGATCTAACCCCCAGCACACCTCTACCTAATGGACCAGTCTATTGGTGCTCCCTGATGGGGAATGATGAAATCAGGCGTCCTTTCCAAGAGATTCTTCAAAAGGGGCACATCATGTTGATTTTTCAATAAGCAAGTTTTAAGTATGAAGTTCATTCCATTTTATCATTTTACTTAAACCATAAACAATTGTGTTGCAGAAACCAAGATCACAAGAAGAAACACCATGCACAAGTACACAAGAAGTATCCTGGGAAACCCTTCTCAACAAGAGAAGAAAACCCGGCCAATCCTTTTCTATATTCTTCAAGATAAATACCTCCACCACCAAGAAAATCTAGCACACAAAAGGGTGCTCACAAACCCTAGAAGACTAGCGCCCAAGAGAGGTGCACACGTTTCCTAAGTAGATGTACTTTCTGAAATTTCCAAAATCACACAAAAGATATGATTCTGAAATGGGGAATATACCTTTACTTATATTAGACTTGACCTGTCAACAAAAGTGTTTATTGGCACAACAAGGCCGACCTCTCTAACTCACGATATAATTAATAATAACTAGATTAATTATCTTTTACATTAATTATCAATTACATTAAGGTGGGGCCAAATTGTACCCTTTACATTACAATTAGGGTTACAAGAGGGTCTAACTCTTGAACAATATAACAAAGGATATCATACACCCACTAGTGTTCAGCCACTAGGGGAACATCCATAGGGATTTCCATATCTCTATCTCACTGCATTACATAGGACAACCTCTCTCACTAATGCTCAACAACTAGGATCATGTTCACATATGCTCATCCACAGGCACGTCCAGTCAACAGAGCTTCTTTCCCACTGCATTACATAGGAGAGTCATCTGGAGTTCATCATCTCAACTCTCTTCTCATAGGAGTCTAGTACATTATCTTCATCTTTGTCTCATGACAGTGCACCCAACTCTATGGGAATTCACATGTTCACCTTGTGCTCAGCCACATGCACATCCAACTCAACAAATCTCATTTCTCATTTCATTACATAGGAGAATAATCTAGAGTTATTCTCAACTCTCTGTAAGGAGGAGGCCATCACTACATTCCATTTCTATCTCATATAGGAACCACACATCTATCTCAGGGACTCTCTCTCAGGTCGACTCAATCAGTGTGTGTTGTGGAGAATGTCTCATGTAGTTGTAATCATCAACACTCCCTCTCAGCTAGGGAGGAATTATTCATCAGGACAATTATCATGTGAAATTACTTTGAACTTTGTCTTGGTTGTAGTCATCAACACTCCCTCTTAGCTAGGGAGGTATCCTTCACTAAGATAATTTGGTGAAGATGTCTGCAATCTCCTCATGTGTAGGAAGGTACTTCATGTGTACTATTTTCCTTTGCATCATGTCTCTAATATAGTGATATTTTATCTCAATGTGTTTTGATCTATCATGAAACACAAGTTTCTCAAAGAGCTTCAAACATCTCTGGATATAATCATAGAATCCATTTCATGAACAAGTAAATCTGTCAGAATTTTGTGAAGACGCACTACTTCACATACTCAATGATATATACTCTTCATATGTGGTACTTAAGGCCATAGGGCTTTGTTTCCTGCTGCACCAGGAAACCATGGAAAATTTCACGGTAAAACAACAACTGGATGTGCTCTTCCGGACCACTCTACTTTCTGTCCATTCTACATATCCCTACAAACTCAAGTCTACACTGGAGACATATCTCAGGCCATATCTAATTGTTCCTCATAGATATCTCAATACATGTTTCGTTGTTTTCCAATGAGTCTGTCTTGGCTGACTCATGGAATGACCAAGTACATTCAATGCATAGCATGAATCAATTATGGTGTTAACCAGATACATCAATGACCCAATAAGCTGTGGATCAATCTCATCTGAATCATCATCATTCATTTTCTTTAAATCCATCACCGTGGATTTACATTTTTTCATACTGAACTTCTTTAATATTCCCACTATATATTTTCCTTGACTTGGGAAAATCTCATCGGTCCTCTATCATACTTCTTTTCCCAAGAAGTAGTGCATCATACTCATATCCTTCATCCCAAAATCAAAATTCAAAGCTTAATTGTATCCAACAACAAGTATTTTTGAATAAGTCATCAAAATAAGCCTCTCGTCACCAACATTGTAATAATACAGGTTTGGATCAACAATACTCTTGCTGAAACCCAAACTTATCAAGAATCCATCAATCTAATATATTTTCCAACTCATGGATGGTAGTACAGATGGAAGTGTATCGGGCTTACTATATCAACTGTCTCATCATAGACAACTCCCTATGTTTGTGAGAATCCTCTGGTTATATATCTCGCTTTGTATTTATTGACACTTCCATCAGTTGCATGCTTGATATTATAGATCCACTTGGAAATTACCACATACTTCTCTTATAGTCTCTGAACAATATCGTATACATATTTCTTTAAGATATATTGGTATTCTTCTGTTATGGCATCTTTCCATACATGTTCTCTCGTTGCTTCTCCAAGACAATGAGGATCAAAATCAATGAAGTGGATCATGATTGAAGGATAGCTAGAAAAACTATTTTTCCTTTTTGGGATGTTCCTTGAGGGGATTGTATGTTCCTCTTCCTCCTATAGAGTGAGCCTAGGCGATCCTTTTATTCCCTACTGCAATATCTCTGGACATAAGAAAATGGATCAGCTCAAATAATGTTTGTCTCCCTCTGAAATGTTGAAGAGAGAGAAGGTATTGTCTCACTCTCAATATCCATCTGAGATTCTTCGAATATTTGAAAGGCTATCTCTTCTTCAAGGAAAACATATCCACTTGTCTCAATTTGTCTCTAACCAAGGATGTAAATCTAGAATGTCTTCGAAGATTCACTGTTATCCCATAAATGTATCCTTTCTCCCTGAAGGGTCTATCTTGGAATTCTTCTCTTTGGGTACATGAAAATACACTGGGCACCCAAATATCCTGAAGTGTTCAATCTCAGGCTTCACTCCGGTGAAGGTTTCTTCGGGAGTTATTTTTTTCAAAGTCTGGTGAAGACTCTTGCTCTAAACATGTGTTGTTTCATGCATGCTTATTCTCATGGAATCATAGAAAGATTTTGATCATGCATTATTGCATTGGTTCTATGAATGATGGTTCTATTCTTCCTCTTTCTCAAATAGTTTTGACTCCATGTGAGTCAAGTGACTCTCTCTAAAGGATAAGCATCTTCCTTTGTTCTTAACTTGTCTTGAAAAAGAAAACAGGAGGAACCAAAACAAGAATATATCCTAAAGGAGAATAATGAGTACATCTCTAGAATCAAAACAATTTAAGGATTGTTTTCATAGCTACAACACTTAGTTGTAATGTAGAAAAATTTAGAAATATAGGTTAGAGGAACGACAATTACAATAATCAAACCTAGAGTCTTCACTTCTAGTGTGTTGTTCCTTTGAATGCACTGAGATCCCTATGGATCCATGACTTCAACAAAAGGCTCCTTCGTCTTGCAATTACCCTCATGACAATGATACAAATAATATATATACAAGTGCATACCTCAGGGTGCTTATATGATTTCTCTAATGGCACATGGGTGATCTATGTCCTTTGACATCTTCAAGAAGGAGGTAGTCACAGTGTCACCTTTTTTGTGTCACCCACAATAAGTATTCCTTTGAATTCTTGTCTTCCAGGAACTTGAAGTTGCTTGATCCATCAAGCTTATCTTCCATCATAGTTTTGTTCATCATAATTTTAGATTCTTCACAAACCCTTGTCAACTGGGATAGAAAACCTAACGGTGGCTTGGCTAGCACTTTTAGGTTTTTTTGGACTTATGACTGCCAACAATAAGCCTTTGAAAAATAGAAGAACAATGGTGGGTTGAAGAGTTGTAACATACCCAGCCACCCACAGGCCGGGGTGCACTACCTTCAAGCCTGCCCTTGGACTTCTTTATCTTACTGATACCTTTTTAAAATTTAAGGATGCATAAAAGGAAATACTTTAACAACATGCACCATTAGTGGTGAGAAAGCATGCATAGTTAAAATATTCAATTAAACGATAATTAAATATACATCGAAAATACATTCATATACATGCAATTGATACCATAATAGAGAGCACTTATCTTTATGAAATATGACACCAACTAGTTGCAGACCAAGTACTTTCCACCCAACCATCGACACTATTGTTCCAAATCTCAACAAAAGCATCACCCCCGAGCCAGGGCTATGAATCCACAAGGATGGTTCCAGAGTGTTACTTGGCTTCCCAAACCAGCCAACACCCAAGCTCTCACAGGCTTCCAAGCTCTCACATAAATCCAAGTACCCAGCTCTCTTCTACCCATCTTTCACTACCCAAGAGAAGGTACATCCACCCTTCTCTACCACGCAGTCCCTCAGGAAGTCCTTCTCCTTATTCAAACTCCAGCACAACTGGTCCATAATCTCAATGTTGGAACTCTCAAGACTTGGAGCTGTGAGCAACGTTGGACAAAGTCCAACACATCTTATACATGCAGGCCTCAAATCACAACTAGATCACACCAGTGACCACTACATCCAAATATTGCATGGATAATCCTCAACAGTTTGGTTCCCTTTCCCCATCCAAGACGTGGGTGAGGATGGATCAATGAATGGGTGAGTGAGTGCATGAAAGTCCGTAAGGGAAATGAATGAACGTATTGGAAATCAACGAATAAGCCATCAGTCTAACCCCCCCCATAATACCAGAGGAGGGTTTAAGTAACTTTGTGGGGAATAAAGAACCTCCTGGCATTCCCCAAGAATCTCACGTAATCGATCTCCTCCCTTAATAGAAAATGGTAATTAACATAGGAATAACACTTAGCCCCTCAATCCCCCTCTCTTGTGGAATCATAGCCCTCTATAACTCTAGTCCTTATCCTTCTGGAAACTAGCCATGTATTTATTATTGATAATGATACAAAACATTACATGTCTTGGGCACAATGGCCTTTTATTAATTTTTTGGGCACCCCAACCTCTCAACATTGTAACAATACATTATTTAAAATCGGGGTTCAAAACCTCGGGTGTTACATTCCCTCCCCATTATTTTGGCACTTTCCTCGATGCATATACAAAATACAGATCAAAATATCAAATTTATTCAAAATTTTGCAGGTACTCTGCAGGCATGGCATCTTCATGCTCACAGGTAGCATCTTCAGGACCGTAGCAGGTCCATTGAACTTTTACCAGCTCTATAACTTGATTCTGGAGCATTTTGACTTTTCTGTCCAATACCCGCACTGGCTGAACCTGAAAATATCCCTTCATCTCTACCTGAATCATATGCTAATCAATAACATGGTTAGGGTCATGTACATATTTATTTAGTAAAGATACATGAAATAAATTATGCACATTCATGGAAGTAGGCAATGTAAGCATGTGTGCAATTGGCCCTATTATGTCCAATATTTCAAATGGACCATAGAATCTGGCTGCCAGCATTATACAACTACCCAATTTCAATGAGCTTTTCTTGAGATTCACTTTCAAAAGTACATGCTCCCCTACTTTAAATTCTCTATTTGTCATGTTCTTGTATGCATAAAATTTATGTCTATCCTAAGATGCCTTTAAATTCTGCTTGATCTTAACCACCTGGTCTTCCATGTCCATGAGAAACTCTAGCCCAAGTACCACTCTATCTATTGGGTTGTCCTAGATTACTGGATTATCACATTTCCTATCGTACAAGGCTTCAAATGGGATCATTCTCAATGAATCTTGATACCCATTATTATATGCAAACTCAACCAAGTGTAAGTAATCTTCCCACTTAAATGGCTTATTCATCACATACATTCTCAGCATGTCTTCAATTATTCGATTGACTCTCTCTGTTTGCCCATCTATCTGGGGATGATATGTTGTATTAAAGTTTAGATTTGTGCCAAATAATTTAAAGAATCCCCTTTATAAATTGGAGGTAAACTTTGTATCTCTGTCCGATACGATTGTCCTAGGTATCCCATGCAACCTAGTAATTTCCTTCATGAAAATTTCTGCAATATTAACCGTTGTATGCGTTGTCTACACAGGCAAAAAATTATCAGCCTTTGTTAATTTTTCAACCACCACCATGATTGAATCATGTTGCTTATTCGTTCTAGGTAATCCTTTGATGAAATCCATGGTGATCACTTCCCATTTTTTCTCTGGGATTGGCAACGGCTGCAACAAAGCCACTGGGTTCCTATGCTTGGCCTTCACCTTCTGACATTCCATACATCGAGAGATATAATTAGAAACATCCTTCTTCACTCCCGGACAAAAGCACTGGCTTATTACTATTGTAATTGTTTTCTGGTAACCAGGATGTCCATCATAAGGAACATCATACATTTCCTTCATTACCAAATTCCTCAGTTCTCCACAACTAGGAACATAGATTCTATTTTTATGCATCTGTAATTTGTCTTCCTTTATCTCATACTTCTTTATTTTTTGTTGTACATCTCCTTGATGTAAGCTTTCCTTTACCTGTAGGTACTGTTGTTCTGTAACAAGACCATCTAAAATTCCGCTCTTCAAGTATGACTGATGCATACTGACAACAGTAGCATGCATGGTATGCACTCTTCTACTAATTGCATCGACAACTTTATTCTCCTTTCCCTTGATGTGCTTGATATCGAAGTCATATTCACTTAAAAATTCCATCCATCTTGTTTTCCTAGAATTCAATGTTGGTTGTTCAAAAAGATACTCATGCCAATGTGGTCTGTCCTTAATTTGAATTTCTTCCCCATGAGATAATGCCTCCACATTCTCAAGGCGTGAACAATGGAAGCAAGTTCCAAGTCATGTGTGGCATAGTTCATCTCATGTTCCTTAATATTTCTAAACTCATATCCATTGACATTTCCATTTTGTGTGAGGACTCCCCCAAGTCCTTCCTTACATGCATCTGTACAAACCAAAAAACTTTCATCTAGGTCAACAATAATTAACACAGGTGCACTAGTAAGTAATTCCTTCAACATATTAAAAACATTTTCACACTTGAGTGTCCATTCAAATTTAGTTCCCTTATTTTGAAAAAAAGTGATGGGATGAGAAATCTTAGAGAACCCTACTATGAACCTTCTATAGTAGCCAGCTAATCCCATAAAAAATATGACGTCTGACACATTTATGGGTGTTGTCCATCCTCTAATGTCTTCGATCTTCTTTGGATCTACTGTTATTCCCTGCTCTGAAATAATGTGTCCCAAGTAATGGATTTGTTTTTGATAAAAATAACACTTACTCAACTTGGCATACAACTGATGTTTTCTCAATACTTGCAACACCAGTCTTAAGTGATGTTCATGCTCCTCTTTAGACTTAGAATAGATAAGTATGTCATCCAGGAATACTATGACAAAATTATCCAAATAGTTTCTGAATATGCCATTCATTAAGCACATGAAGACAGTTGGTGCATTGGTCAGTCCAAATGGCACCACTACAAATTCATAATGCCCATACCTGGTCCTAAAGGTTGTCTTATGAATGTCTTCTTCCTTGATTCTTACTTGATGGTATCTTTCCCTCAGTTCAATCTTTGAGAATATCTTTGCTCCTCTTAGTTGATCAAAGAGGTCATCAATTCGGGGTAGAGGATACCTGTTCAGCTGTCGGAAGTCAATACACAACCTCAAGGTTCCATATTTCTTTTTGACAAAAAGTATTGGCGCTCCCCAAGGTGAAACACTTGGATGTATGTACCCTTTCTTCAAAAATTCCTCCAGCTGCATTTGTAATTCTTTTAACTTTGGTGTGCTCATTCTGTAAGGTGTTTTTGACACCGGGGTAGCTCCTAGCACTAAATCAATTGAGAAATCTATCTCCCTCCTTGGTGGAAATCCTGTTGTTTCTTAGAATACATCTTCAAATTCCTATAGTACAGAGAAATCTTCAAGGCTTGGCCCCTTTGTATTATTTGTCTCTTCCACATGAGCTACATACAATTGACATCCTATCCTAAGACATCTTTTTAGTTGTAAGGTTAAAATCTCCCATATAGCGATGGGCCTTGGAACTCCTTTCACAGTTCTCTGCTTTCTATTTCCATCAAGACATGTAAATTTCTTGTTATGACAATCTAGGATAACATGATGATTTTCCAACCAATCCATTCCAATCAAAATATCATAAGACCCCAATGGTATGATATTTAGATCCATACTAGTATTCATGCCATTAAGATTTATGGAACAAATTATGACCATATCATGGATTCTTCTTTTGGTTTCAGTGGATAACTTAACCAAACTTGATTTTCCAAGTTTATTTTTCTCCAAATGTAATCTATCCACTATCTTAGGATCAATGTAGCAATGACTTGCTCCTGAATCAATCAAAATAGCAATAGGCTGATTTATGATCTTACCTTCCACCTTGATCATATTGGACTGGTACTCTACTTTTCGATCATTTAAAGTTGCATAGATTCTTCCCATATCTTCAACTGCTGTAGCTTCTTGGATGTTGTGTATAGTATTCACTCTATCCTTTCTATGTGGGAAATCCTTGTATAGGTGATCTTCCTTGCATCCCCAACATTGGATTCGTGGTATTCCCCTTTTTCCCAAGGAATCTTCCTTCTTGAAATCTCCCTTAGCATACCGATATTGATGATTGATATTAGGCTCATTCCTATTGAAGGGAGTTTTGAATCCTTTCCTCCTCTGATCGTACTTCGCATTGTTCTTGTCCTTCCAATATTTCTGCATAGATTCTCTTCCCTGGCCTTGCTCATACTGGTATTTATCCTTCCTGATGGATTCAGTGAAGGTATTGGGCTCATCATACTTGATATTTTCCTTATAAAAGGATGGAAGTCCACTTATAAATGTATGTGTTTTCACTTTCTCATCACCAATGAACTTGCCATACTTTAACAATCCCAAGAACTTCTTCTCGTACTCTACCATAGTCATACTTCCCAACCTGAGTTCAAAGAACTCCTGCATTTTCTTATCATAGAAATTGTTTGAGAGGTACTCCTTCTGGAAGTACTTCTTGAACTGCTTCCAAGTGATCCTACTTTCATTAACATGTTCCACTTGCTTCAATTGGTCCCACCACATTGTAGCTTTCCCGTGTAAATGGTAGGTGGCAATCCTGGCTTCCAGATTTGATGAATAGTTATGCAACTGAAAATATCTCTTGATTCCAAGAAACCATGATTCAACATTATCTTCCCTTTCTCTTTCACCCTCAAGGGAAGGTGGCTTGATCTTCCTGAGCTCTCCTTGCAAACTATCTGCCTCTTATTTCCTCCTTTGGTGTCTGACAGGAGACACCTCTGGACTACTTATGTGATCATCCACTGAATAAAACTTTATTTCTAAGTAAGGAGGTGAGTGGTGTCCATGAGCTCTGCTAGCACTTCTGGAATTACCATCTCTTCCACGATCATCCCTTCTTTCATGGAACCTTCCTTCTTCCTCTTGTCTTTAGTTTGATCCCTTATTCATTTGTCTCTACAACTGATTTAATCTCTACAACACTTGAGAATTTATCTGACTTTTCTCTCTCATCAGTCTCTCATTGTCTTCTTTGTATCTCTGCACTTCCATCTTCGGGATTCTTACCATTTCTATTAATGTTTCCTATTCTCCTTTTCCCTTGCATCCATTGGACTCTGTCTCTGCATTACCAACTCTGGTATTCTAGCCTTCGGCTCCTTATCATGACTGGAGGCTCCCTCGCCTTCTTCCATTTCCTCAATACACATCATAAGCTAATGTGCTTAAGCCCCTTAATTCTACAAAATGTGAAAGTGACCTTTTTGTTAGAATTATGCATACGATAAACAAAATTTCCAATCCATGCTACTGGTCTCTTTATTTCTTTTTGTTCATGGAGATCATATCCCCATTCTCTGAAAATAACAATGTCATGTTATCCTTGGCTAACATAGAATTTCATCATGTGTAGGTGCTTCCTTCAAACCACCTTCCCAGGTGACCACGGCTAAACCCTTCCTTATCACTTTTCTATCTCGAAGACCACCAATTCATCCCTTATCCCTCCTTCCTTCAACTCTCAATCTTCCTATGACCATGGCCATGACCCTGTACTTAGCTGAAAAAGCACTTGTCCAGAGATTTGGGACTTCAGAAATTTCAACTAGGATCGAATCAACTGTCCTTGTCCTCTTTCACGATCAACGATTGAGATCCACTTCAGGACTCCGTGCTTCGGGAGTCTCAACTTTCCTCTCTTGCATCCTCTTGGAACACTTTTACCTAGAGTTCATGATCTTCTGACGGGTGTCCTCCGACAGATCAATGATTGTGAATCACTTCATCTCTTTGGGCTTCAAAAGTTTCAAACTTTCCTCCTGCATGTTTTCCCATAGTCATTTTACCCGAAGTTGACAATCCTTCGACATGTGTCTTCTGGAATCAACGGTTGATATGTACTTTGGCCTTCGGGCCTTTAGGATTTTTCAACCCAGTGCAACCTATCACATCCTTCCCCACTGGAGTGCCCAGTCTATGGACTGCATGATATGTCACCACGTGGTGAAATAATGGAAGCAGGCCATGAAACATGGCACACATTCCATGTGTCCACATCAACACAGGTGACATCCATAAGCCACGTCACTTCAGGAATTCCAGGATCCACATCACCTCTAGGTGACATCATCATGCCCCATCACTTTGGCTCTTTGGGCTTCGGGACATCAGGATTTTCCATACTATCACACTTCCATTTCTTTCGAACTCTGAATTCCTGAACCGACCAAGCTGCTGCCATGTTTCTCCCTTATCGGACGACCCATATTAACCCCAGACTTCGCGAATTCTAAGGTTACTGCTGCAAGGATCAACAGTTGTCATTCCTTTGGGCCTTTGGACTTTGGAAAACTCAAACCTCAACTTTTTCTGAATTTTTTTTATTCAAAGCTCATGATATACTGATGTGTGTCTTTTATGAATTGATGACTATGATTTCTTCGGGTCTTCGAATTTCAGAAATCTCAACTTTAAACCTTCGCTTTTCCCCGAAGTGAGTAGATTTTTTCCGCATTTCCTCCTAGATTGGACAACTACGATTCACTTCGAATCTTCGAGGTCCAGAAATCTCAATTCTTAACATCTCCTCGCTCACCTTTTCCCAAAGTGATTTCACCCAGAGCACATGATCGTTTGATGTGTGTCCTCCTATAGATCAACGGTCCCCGACTACTTCTTCTCTTCGGAGGTTCGTCGCTTGAGTACTAACATGTCACATCACTACATTCCTTTCAGTTTGTGGGGGCACGCATCGGTGTTTTGGAGTAACCCGTTTTTCGCCTCGTAATTATCCTGATTCTAACACGTAACCCCTTGGTGAAACCATGGTTTGGATTATGGGACCACCTTGGGAAATTATCTCCCGTGTAACTTGGTTCCCCGCAATGCCTCCTGTCTGTTGATCTCTCTCTCCAATGGGATCCAACGGTTGGCACCTTAACCCTTGCTTCCTTTACATCGGATGACCCCTATTCACCTGTCCTTTGATCCAATGATCCCTGATCTCTCATGATCCTATAGTGGCAATCTCTCTCGAATTCGAAGGGGAATGGTCATGATCCTTCAAACCCTTACAAAGGATCTATGACATTCCAACTCCTGCGTAGACTCTGCAATGCCATTCTTCCTGAGATTTTCAACTTCGTAATCAAAGTTCAATCTTGACCACGAGACTCTGACCAACATACCTGACCCATAGCGGCCTAGTGTTTCAACCAAAAGCTCTGATACCAAATTGTAACATACCCAACCACCCACAGGCCTGGGTACCGTACCTTCAATCCCACCCTTGGAATTATTTCTCTTACCGATACCTTTTTAAAATTTAAGGATGCATAAAAGGAAAGACTTTAACAACATGCACCAGCAGTAGTCAACAAGCATGCATAGTCTAAAGATTCAATTAAATGATAATTAAATATACAATAGAAATACATTCATATACATGAAAATGATACCATAACAGAGAGCACTTATCTTTATGAAAGATGACACCAACTGGATGTAGACCAAGGACGTTCCACCCAACTGTAGATACTATTGTTCCAAATCTCAACAACAACATCACCCGGGCTATGAATCCACAAGCACGGTTCCAGAGTGTTACTTGGCTTCCCAAAACAGTCATTACCAAAGCTCTCATAGGCTTCCCATCTCTCACAGCAATCCAAGTACCCATCTCTCTTCTACCCAACTTGCACCACCCGAGAGAACGGACCTCCACCCTTCTCTGCCATGTAGTCCCTCAAGAATTCCTTCTCCTTATTCAGGCTCCGATGAAACTAGTCCAAAATCTCAATGCTGGAACTCTTAGGACTCGTAGCTCTGAGAAACATTGGACACATGCCAATGCATCTCAGACACGCCGGCCTCAAATCATGGCTGGATCACACCAATGACCACTACAACCAACTAGCCCATGGCTAATCTCTAGTAGTATAGTTCCTTTTCCCCAGCCAAGACATAGATGAGGATAGATCAATGAATGGGTGAGTGATTGCATGAAAGTGCGTGAGGGAAATGAATGGAATTAGAGGAAATCATCTAAAGCCACCAGTCGAACCCCCCCATCAGACCAAAGGTGGGTTTAAGTAACTTCATGGGGAATCAAGAACCTCCTAGCCTTCCCCAAGAAGCTCACGTAATCGATCCCCTCCCTTAGGAAAAAAGTGTAATTAACATAGGAATAACACTTATCCCCTCAAGCCCCCTCTCTTGTGGAATCATATCCCCCTATAGCTCTAGTCCTTGTTCGTCTAGCAACCAACCATGTATTTATTATTAATAATTATATAAAACATTACATGTCTTGGGCACACTGGCCTTTTAATAATTTTTTGGGAACCCTGGCATCTCAGTATTGTAACAATACATTATTTAAAATGGGGGTTCAAAACTTGGGGTGTTACAAGAGCTCCTTCAAAGAGTTGCAGAAACCCTAATTCTGAATTTTCTGCAGAAATTAGTGAAACCCTAGAAACCCTAGGGACAAAAAGTCAAAATGATCGGAATTTCAATCTGAAGCTTAATGGAGGTGCTTTGAAGGAGGCCATACACTCCTATGGTATTTTTATCCCCAATGTCCAAGTTCCAAGTGTTGAAACCTCTCATAAAGGTATGTCGTACATAATTTATGGAAACCCTAGGAGGGTCGTACAGTTTTGCAGGAGAGAGGAGATGGATGAAAATTTCTTGTGCAATGGGTTCTTCAAGACCTATGCTCTGATACCATGTTGATTTTTCAATAATAAAGGTTTAAGCATGAATTTCATTCCATTTTATCATTTTACTTAAACCATAAACAATTGTGTTGCTACAACCAATATCACAAGACAAAACATCATGCACAAGTACACATGAAGTATCCTGGGAAACCCTTCTCAACAAGGGAAGAAAACCCAACCAATCCTTTTATATATCCTTCAAGAGAAATACCTCCACCACCAATAAAACCTAGCACACAAAAGGGTTCTCACAAACCCTAGAATACTAGTGCCCAAGAGAGGTGTGCACTTTTCCCAAGTAGATGTACTTGCTGAATTTTCCAAACTCACACAAAAGATATGATCCTCAATGAGGAATCTACCTTTACTTATATTATACTTGACCTGTCAATAGAAGTGTCTATTGGCACAATAGGTCCGACCTCTCTTACTCACAATATAATTAATAATAACCAGATTAATTATCTTTTACATTAATTATCAATTACATTAAGGTGGGGCCAACCTGTACCCTTTACATTACAATTAGGGTTATAGGCGGGCTAACTCTTGAACAATATAGCAAGGGATCTCATACACCCACTAGTGATCAGTGACTAGGGGCACATCCATACAGATGTTCATATCTTTATCTCACTGCATTACAAAGGAGAACCACTCTCACTAGTGCTAAACCACTAGGATCACATTCATTTGTGCTCGTCCACAGGCACGTCCACTCAACATATATTCTTTCCCACTGCATTACACAGGAGAGTCATCTAGATTTCATCATTTCAACTCTCTGCTCAGAGGAGGATAATACATCATATTCATATTTGTCTCATGATGATGCACCCAACTCTATGGGAATTCACACGTTCACCTTGTTCTTAGCCACAGGCACGTCCAACTCAGCAGATCTCCTTTCTCACTATGTTACACAGGAGAATCATCTAGATTTCTTCTCAACTCTCTGTAAGGAGGAGGACATCACTACATTTCAGTTCTATCTCAGATAGGAACCACACACCAATCTCAGAGGATCTCTCTCATATCGACTCAATCATTCTATGTTCTGGAGAATGTCTCACGCAACTGTAATCATCAACACATCAGACGCATCTCCTCCCATTATGGAATCATGATTGTACTGGTGCAGAATAAGGATGATACTTGGTGACTCTGCATTTATTATAGATCATTAAAAAAAATCACAGTCAGGAACCGCTACCCCATTCCTAGGATTGATGACCTTCTTGACCAACTGAAGGGGGAAACGTTCTTCAACAAGATTGACCCGAAGTTTGGCTACCACTAGGTTCCCATCGAATTGATTGATGTATGGAAGACAACCTTCAAGTCTAAAGAAGGTCTCTACAAATGGCTAGTCATGCCCTTTGGCTTAACAAACAGACCATCCACTATCATGGGGTTGATGGATGATGTATTGAGACCCTTCACCAACTCCTTTTTGGTAGTATATTTGGATGACGTCCTCATCTTCAGAAGAATGTGGGAGGAGTACATGTGGCATATTCAATAGGTTTTGAGCACTCTGCGGCAACACGAGCTTTATTCCCACTTGGAAAAAAGATAATTTGGCATGAAGAGGGTCCAATACTTGGAATAAATTATTGATGAGAATGGGGTACATGTTTATCCAACTAATATCCAAGTCATTCATGACTGGCCAACCCCGACCACATTGACCAAGCTTCAGATATTTCTTAGACTAGCCAACTTCTCCCATATTGCATGGCCCTCATCCAGGTGATCAAGGGAGTTGGTAGGGCCAATTTTTGTGTGGGGGAAAGAGTAGCAACAAACATTTGATGATATGAAGCATCACTTTTTCTCATCTCTAGTACTCTCCTTTCCCGATCTGCAAAAACCATTCAAGATTGAGAATGATGCATTTGACTATGTTGTGGGCATAGTTCTCACTCAGCATGGGCATCTGGTGGCATGCCATAGTGAGACACTCTTTGATACTATCCAAAAATAACCCACCTATGACAATGAAATGTATTCCATTGTAAAAGCCTCTCATCAATGGAAACATTACATTTTGGGGAAAGAGATGATCATACACATTGATCACAAGCCTCTGCAGTTCATACAGACACAAGGAAAATCACAGAACGACCACCATCAGAAGTGGTCCACCTACCTGCAACAGTTACATATCAACATAAATTATAAGACAAGTATCTGAAATCATGTCACTGACTGCCTCAGTCAGCCTCCTATGGCTGCACTCACCATTATGCTCCATTCCTGTGGACATGAAACATCTCATGGCCCCAACTTTATCAACAATATTCGGACATTGCCACCACCTATCATCTCTTGGGTATAGGTGAAACTATCATTGATTTTCAAATTCAATATGGACTCTTATGCCACCTGGGCCATATTTGTGTTCCTACAAGCGAGCATGAAAAGCTACAGTGGGGTGGAAGGACATTTTGGCATGGAGAAAAATCTATTTGTTCTTCAGAAACATTTTTAATGGCCAAAACTTTGAAAGGGTGTTAGCAAGTATATCATATCTTGCACTACCTGTTCCATTTCCAAGCCAACCATCAAGAAGCAATGCTTATACACCCCTCTTACTATTCTCAAGAAGCCTTGGGAATCCATCTCAATGGATTATATGTCTAGATTTCCTTCCACCAAGAAAGGAAATGACTGTGTGTTTGTGGTTGTTGATCGGTTTTCAAAGATGTCCATCCTCACAGCTTGTAAGAAGAACATCACAGCGGAAGATATTGCTAAGATCTTCCTCAAATGAGTGTGGGTCCACTTTAGGATACCACAGACCATCATTTCCAAATGAGACAATAGGTTCCTCAACACATTTTGGTCGAGTCTCTAATCTTTGTTGGACATCAAGCTCACAAAATCCAATGCTTTCCACCCCCAAAACCGATGGCCAAATAGAGTTCATCAATCAAATGATTATTCACATCCTGTGCATATACAATTCTAAGCATCCATGTACATGGGATGAGGGTCTCCCATCTATCCAACATAGTTACAACATGGCTCTCCATAGTTCCACCAGTCATAGCCCATTTCAAGTGGGTCTAGGATTCCAACCCTTGGGACCCATTAATATTTCACTTCCTCTTGACACCGCACAGACAAATGCTTCCCCTGATCATTCCGTGATCGACAAAGCCACTAGATTCATTAAGCAGATTCATCACATCCTCCAACATCTCTAGGAGATTTTGCAGAAATCCGATTCTAAGTACAAGAAATTCCATGATCAACACAGGGAACCACACCAATTTCAGGTTGGCAATAAATTCTGGTTACATTTGCAGATGAAGTGTCTCACCGGGCCCCATCAGAAGCTTCACCACTTCGTTATGGGCCTTACAATATCACCAAGGCTATGGGTAGCAATTCTTTTGAGCTTAACACTTCACCCTTCCTTGGTCTGCATCCAATATTCAATGTGGACCTCCTTCAACCATATTTTTCCCTATTATTGGACACCTCTGAGATCGTAAAACAGTTGAAACCAACAGAGCTCAACCCTGACTACATGGAACAAGCATCCACTTATCATATAGTGGACATAAGGGTCAAGGGCACTTTCCAACAGCGGATCCATATTTATCGGGTTATCAAGGCAAGGAAACTCCTACACCAAGGCAAGTGGTTCACCCGGGGCTGAGCATAAGTTTCCTCACCTAATGGGGGAACTCAACAAAATGGATACCATTTCTTCCTAAGGGGGCAGGATTGATCCAGGTGGATATTGGTGGCCACCCACCTATTCCAACTGGCTCATCATGTCCATTTTTTTGTTCATCATGTTCTTTTGTACTGCTTTGTAATTGTGGGTTTGTTGGCAGCCAATTCACATTTTTCTATTTTCCTTATAAGCTTCCCACACTAGTGTTTTGCAAACCTTGATTTTTGTCGCAATCCTTGAATAAAACGACACTATTATTTCATCCGTTCGCACACTTACCTTGGTACTCATTTTCACGACTGCAAGCATGAAAACGTGGTTTTCGAAGTCACATTAAAATCGTCACTGGATTGTTGTGATCATTCTTGTCGATATGCCCATTGCGTTTCCAATTTGATTATGATTATATAGTCGACAAGACTCGAAGATCTTTATTCATTTGGAATTCTTTAATTGTTAATATGATTTGTTAAGGATTGTGATTCAATCGATTGGTTTATTGATGGTTTGATTTCTCTAGTCTTTGATCGATTCCCTTGACACGTTGGTTTCATGAAAATGATTGGCATTGTGGTTATACCCTTGGTATAAATCATTTCACACAACACATATTTCATATGATCGGACCCTTGGTATTGATTTCGATTCATTGTTTGGTTTTAAAGCTATGATAAAACTTTTCTCATGCAAATGTTTGGTCGACTTACCATAGGTTTCATTGATTGAATGGCATGGTTTTTAACATATGCATAGTGGTTTAAATGTTATATGCATCGTCGTTTGTACTGTGGAAATGACTATTTTGCATGGGCTAAGCTAACTCCACCACCTCCTCACATTCTGTCATTAATGCTTTCCCCCTATACTGGTTCACCTTTGTTAGTTTTTGGGTAAGCCTGTGAGCGTTCTACCCCTATGTATACTCTATTCAAACCCTAGCATGTGCACATTGCTCACCGTGTGCTCCTGTCTATGGCACTGGTGGTGCGCATAGAGCCGAATGGTAGCCAAGATCTATTGATATTCGATAATGCTCGAAAGGATTTAGAAAATAGTGGTTGGCTCATGTTTATACAGAGGTTCGAGGGTTTCAACCTTTCGGTTGCCCAACAATTCGCCCTCACCTTTGATAGGTGTAGGGCTAAAGTAGGTGACATACAGCTTGAACTCAATGAAGAATTCATAAGCTCTGCTACAGGACTAGCAGCCACGGGCCAAAGGTGGTTTAAAAAATCCAAAGTTGATGAGGTGTTGTGGCCATTACTATTCGTATCAAGGAAGGTTGTCTCCTGTGATAAATGTATGCCTATTTCCACCCTCAAACCCAGGTGGCACGATCTTTTGGTAATTGTGAAACAATTTGTGACCTGTGAAGGTCGGTATGTCTTGGTTTTCCTGTATCACCTCCGGTTATTGATGAATTTCATGGGATATCCTTTGAACATGACGCATTACTCCTTGCATAGTATTTACAATACGTCTAAGAGATTCAAGCACGAGAAGGTTGATAGCAGCCTTTTTCATCACAGATTAATTAGACTCATTATCGTCCATCATTTGAGCCTTCATGGCGATAATTGGCAAGCCTTTCTATCTAGAAATGGCTTTGCTAATCTGGAGTCTTCTCAAATCGATAAGGTTGTGGTTAGTGAAACTTTGGTTGGGCCAGTTGTGCCATTTCATATCCTTCTACCCCCTTCTGAACCCTCGGATTGCCCTGACATCGACCTACCCGATATCCTAACCAACCCGTGCACAAAAGACAAGACCGAGGCTGTCAAGAAGCCTGTGAGTAAGAAAGTCAAGGGAAATCCTACTTTAGATAGCAGGGGTAAGAAAAATGCTCGATTGATATCGATACTTGCCCGGAATAAACCTAAACAGAACGTCGACCAAAAGCCCATAGTTCTGAGCGAGGACTCGGACTCCGATATCGAGCGTTTCCTAGCTAAGGAGTACCCATATTCCCATGGCCTATGCTCTGAGAAACCCTATGACTATGTATCTAATTTACCCCCTTGCCTCAAAAACAACCCTAACTACCTGGGAATCAAACTGCATAATGAAACCCCTGGTGATTTAAACAAACCCTCGCCTGTGATATCAAATTCCGAGAAAACATCATGCATCCAATGCAATGTGTGGCTAGAGCATTATTACACTGACGTTCCCTTGTTGTAATCAAAGATCAAATCGTTAGAGGACCAAGTTACAGTGTTGTCAAGAGAAAGAGACAGGCTTCAAGGTAATGACAAGAAACAAAAAATCATCGGTTCGATTGTCTTCAGGAATGTCGAAACGACAACAACCTTCGTCAATTCCAAATTATCATGACCGAGTTGTTTTTTGATTGTCCAGGTATGAATTTCAATATGAATTTTGCTTTGTAAGTTTGCTTGAATTAATATAATGGATTCGATTTTGCTTTCAAATTAGCTCTATTCATTTTAATATGTTTAAAATGATTCTGTTATAGTTTGATCATAAAAAACGGTTATGTTGTGGATCATGTACAGTAGATTCATTTTACTAAACTCAAATGTAGCTATGATTTGGTTATGCGATTTTTTCGTGCCCATATTAGCAATTGATTGGTTTTTTATTCGGTTTGGTTTGTTTTTGAATCAATTCAGTTCGTCTAATTTAGGAAAGTCGATTTGGTTTGATTTCGATTAGTTTCGTTGGTTCCCAATAGGCTAAAAACAACCCTGTTGACTTCGATTTACTAGGAACGACTCTATTTTGTATTGAATTAATATTCTCGTTTGGATTTTGATTACAATCGACCTGTGCAAAAGATCTATTTGCCAAAATCGTGGAGCTATGTTGATTCATAACGATTGTGTCGACCTCAAACTATTTCGATTCGTTCCTGTTCGATTTGATTTGCAAATGATTGCTACGTGCCACGATTAGCATGATCGTTTGTATATGTTTAATATAGTTCTATTAATTTCAAAAAATGATCCTGTTGATTTCGTTTGGATTCGACAATGATTTTGTTGATGGATAAAGCGACATAAACTATTGCATGCATCTTATTACCATTCGGTTGATCACGATTTAGTTTGTTCCAATTTGCATATAAGTTTCGATTTGAATGATTCTTTTGGTTTCTAATTAGCAATCAAATATTGTTCAATAGTTTGAATATATTCTTTAAGATTTGAATGGATTTTGAAATGATTCTGTGTTCAATTTAGACCAGCTACAGAATCGCAAGATTCTGTATCTAGTCTTAAAAATTAGATTTTTGTCAATTTTATCAATAAAATATCCTCTAAACTTGTCTATTTTTGTCTTCTTTCAGGTGCATTCGAATTACAATGATCAATTGGGCATGCTATAGTAGTTTAGGAGATACTTTGGATATGGTTTTGTTTTAGGTTGTTAGCTTGAGTCAGAAATACAGATTTGGGATATTGATCCAGGTGGATATCGGGGGCCACCCACCTTTTCCAAATGGCTCAAAACAGTTTTCTGGCCATTTTGGCAATTTACTATTTTTAGCAGGTTTTCACTTCCGGGGCCA
>JZKD02S1911762.1:1156774-1167911 GCA_000966675.3 Picea glauca
TTGGAAAGCTTCTCTTAATGTTTTTCAAGCATAGAAACAAAACCAATTCGATCTTAATGGACGTTAATCATCATCATCATCATCAATACTTATTTTATGAGTTGTCTTATATTAAGTTAAGAAATAAAGTTTTTAATTAATTTAAATTTAAATATAAAATGCGATTTAAAATAAGTATAGTATAATTTTTAATTGAAACAATAATAATAAAAAATCCACATTATCTAATAACATGAATCAATCAAGCCCGCAGGGGTGTAGACCGATTGGCAAGTGCCGTGTAAATGGAAGGAACTATGTAAAATGAGGTCTCAAGGTCGATTCTCACTCCGATTTACTTGGAGGGCGTGCTTGCGGGCTGTGCGTTTCTCCCTAGGGGTTATAAGGCAGCCGACAGGATTCAAAACCGTGTCACGCGAGTACGATACTACCGTTGTTACAGATTACCCTAGTTCAAAAAAAAAGAAAACAACATGAATCAATCAATAAATGAATTCATATTTATTTATTAAAAATAATTTAAACTTAGTTTTTATTTTTATATTTATTTTTTCAATTATCTATATTTTAATTTAAAAATTAGCCATTAATATAAAAATTAACCATTAATAAAAATTAAGTATATATATATATATATATTAAGTAAGAAGTATAATATATTAGGATCCTTCCAAAACTGAGACAAAGTTACAAGATGCAGTGATAGTCATGCTGTAATAGCTGGACTGCCCCAACAGAGGGGAAACCAGTCCAGCCAGCAATAGAGTTCAGCAAACAGTAATAAGATAAGCTAATAAAAAGTGGTCCTGAGAAGACTGTTCATCAACTAAAAACACTACAGACTCAGACAAAATAAAACACTACAGACTCAGACACCTGGTGTATAGTCCGGTCATGTGGCCTGGAGGTCCGTTGTCCAGGGCTCCTCCTCGATGTAAGTCACCTCATCTGCCCACTGTCGGTCCACCTGCATTTCACCCATGGTTCCATCAGCCTTTGTAGTCTCACTTTGCCCCTGGACCCCTGTTGAATCTTTCTCTACAGCACTGCGTTCTTGCACACCCTATACTCGTTCCGTCTCTGAAGAGCATTGTGGCCTATCATGCCCACCACCTGGAGTGGCCCTGGGATCCATCGCGGGGGTCGCTTATGCCGCGTTGGAGGAGAAAGATGCTTACATGGAGGTGAGCGTCTGAAGAAAGACCTCCACCCGCTCATTAGTTGCTTGCAATCTGAATTGGAGATCCGCCACTCCCTGGCGAAGCTCAAAAACTAGGCCATAGAGAATGTCAAGGCTGTTTTTAAACTGCTCGCTGGTAAAAGAGTCATCATCCTCACGCCTATTGTGCGGAGGACGCTCACTGCGTGAGCTTCTCGGAGGGTCAGGGGTCGGTGTGGGGGAAGTGAAAGCCTTCGTGGGGTACAGGAGGGAGCTCACCAGTCTGGGTATTAACGCTAAGCCTCCCAATTGCAAGTTCATCGATTCCTGAAGGGGGGCCAAGAGATGCGTTGACTGGAGCGGGGGGGAGGAGCCTTCAAAAGGTGAGTCGTGGGGAGAGACCAGGGGTCGACGAGGCTTCCAAGGAGAGCCCCTCCTCGGCCTTCCCCTGGGATGCGTCATAAGGAAGAGGTGGTTACCGACCTGCGAGAGCAGATACATGACACAAAGGTGTGTGACCTGGCGGCGAGCAGAGGTTGCATGGAACCGGCGAGAGCTATCCTGAAAGAGCCCTGGCTTCCATGGCTGCACAGGGGAGGGTCCTTCAGCCTGCAAATGGGGACGGGACAATACCATAGCTTCGTAAACCAAACGAAAATGAAGATATGGAGAGGAGTGCATAAATGTGCTCTCTAATCACACTAATGACCATTTAAACTAATGGGAGGGTGATGGGCTATGGCACGAGCCCGTCACGTGGCTCAGTGCCATGGTGGCTAACGCCTTCCCTCTCCCTCCACCACATGCCCCGCACTAACACCCCATCCGGGGAGACATCCACCAATTCCACTTTGCGGATGCATTGCTGGAGAATCGGGTGATCATGATCCCGAGCTAAGTTGTCGTGGAGGTCTGGACCACTCCAATTGGTACCCAGATTAGCTAATTCGTCCGCGACTTGATTTGCCTTCCTCCTTACGTGTGCAAGAATGATATCTTGATTTGGTTGCATTAGATCTGCAATGGTTTTCAGGCCATGTGAGAGTCTCCAGCTTGGCGAAATTCTGTCCGGATTGGCCCCATTTATGATCCTTCGCAGTAGGTCAATGATGACTTGTGAGTCCCCCTCAACAATTACCTTAGCAAAATTGTTTTCCCTGGCCAATTGCAAACCTTTGATAAGACCCCAGAGTTATGATGTATTATTCATCGAGTGCCCGATGGAGCTGGCTCCTATGATGAGAATGTGCCCATGATGGTTGCGAAAGACCACCCCATAGCCGACTGCCCCTAGATTTCCCTTAGACGCTCCATCAAAATTGAGTTTGATGAAATCTTCCGGAGGGGGGGACCAAGAGGAGGGACTGCTCGATGGGAAGGTAGGAGGAGGGGAGGGGAGATTCTGAAGAGAAGGAAGTGTTGACCAATGCCGAAGGATGGGGAGTTCAGAGGGTGGACAAGTTAAGTCTGCGCTGGACCAGTTTCGTAGGTGGATAGTCTCTACAATGTTGCGATGGCAGTGTCTCCAACACTGTTGCCACGAGAGAGAGGTGTTTCTGAATATTATCCTATTCCTTTATTTCCACACTTGCCAAAGAATGAATCTAGGTAGGAGTTGCCAGATACGATTAAGGAGGGGAGAGTGAAAGGCCTTGTCCCTCCACTCCATTATAGTTTCGAGGATGTTTTCCCTGAGGCGGTCTGAGGTGCGCATTATGATCGCCGCTTGATCTTAGATTTGAGCTATGTAAGGGCAATAATTGAGGAGATGGTTCATAGTTTCCTCTGCTTCTCCACATAGTATGCAAAAATATGGACCCACAAATCCTCTTTTCGAGAGGTTGTCCCAAGTGAGAATGCTGGAATGGGAGACCAGCCAAAGGAAAAGAGTGATTTTGGGCCAATGTTTAAGACTCCAAATTTTGTTCCAGATCTTCGAAGCTGGGAGGGGGTTTGACTGGGTTTTAATTTGGTATGCGTCCCACGTGTTGAAAGTACCCTGTGCCTTGTATCCCCATCAAAGAGTATCTTCTCCAGTGATTTTGGGTATTTTCCGTTTAGCCAGCTCTTCTTGCAAAGGCGTCAGCTCTAAATGTGTCTCCAGATTAAGGCGTTCCCTATCAAGTGCCAACATCTCCAGATGTCCTCCGTGGGATGGTCCTACCAGTAGTCTGCTACCCTTGTCAGGCTTGCCCGTGTTGCTAGTGTGCAGATGTCGCGGGCCCATTCTTCAGCATTCAGAGCTGACCACTGTTGCCAGGAGTCTTGCCAGAAAAGAGTCGTTTCCACATTACCAATCTCCCAAAAAGCATGTTGAGTCACCAGTTGTCTATTCTGCTTGTCCGTTGTCTAGATTAAAGAGCCCGGATTGTCTCCATTCCAACGAATTAAGTTCTTCTCAGCCACATTTGGAGCATATTTATGCCTCCAGAGCCTGGCCCAGAGGTCCTTTGGATTTTTTAGCTAATGCCACCAAATCTTGGCACTGAGGACCTTGTTCAAGATATAGGGGTCCCTTAGTCCCAATCCTCCTTTTTTTTTAGGATGACAGAGTTTATCCCAGTTAACTAGTGCCATTTTCTTGCCTTTTTTGAGGCCTTGCCATATAAAGTTTCTCTGTAAGTTTTTGATGGCTGTGATGACGAACTTCGGGGCAGCCAACGCTGAAAAAGAGTAGATCGGTAGGGACTGAAGAATGGCTTGGAGAAGAATAAGACGGTTGGGAAGGTTTAAAGCTCTAAAAGTCCAGGAAGAGAGCCGTTTAGAGAAATAAGATAAGAGGGGCTCCCAAGAGGAATTGCGGAGGGCGTTGTCAATCAAGGGGATGCCAAGGTATTTGGATGGAAGGGAGCTTCTGTTGAAACCCAGGATAACTTAGATGTGGCACTGAATCAGTGGGGGCGTGTTGAAGAAGAAGATTTGAGACTTATCCTTGTTGTAATCTAGGCCTGAGGCTTCAGAGAAGGTCTGGAGGATCTCTTGGATAGAGCTAGCTTCACGGACAGTAGAGTTTCCCATTAGGAGGGTATCATCCACAAACTGGCTATGCGAGATAGGGGGAGAGATGTCATGCAAGGGTAAACCAGTCAGAAGGTTATTTTCTAGGGCCACGTGAATGGAGCGGTTGAGGTCTTCATCCAGGATGACGAAGAGGAAGGGGGAGAGGGGATCACCCTGTCTAATCCCTCTGGAAGAGGAGAAAGGTCATGAGGGGACCCCATTGACGAGAATAGAGAAGAAAGCTATGGAGGTTAGATTCATAATCCACTTTACCCAGTCCTGATCAAAACCAAAAGCTAGAAGAATTGCTTGCATATACTCCCAACTTATCTTATCAAAGGCTCTGGAGAGGTCTATCTTGAGGAGCATACCTGGAGTTTTGGTCTTTTGCAAGGAGTGAATTACTTCATGGGACAGGATAACACTATCCAAGATTTGCCTGCCTTCGACGTAGCCGGATTTCCTAGGGGAGATGATTGTAGGTAGGATGGCCTTGAGTCTGCGAGCTATTACCTTGGTGAGGAGTTTGTCGATGACGTTGCAAAGAGCTATAGGCCTGTACTGCTTGGAACGATAAGCTTGCCCCTCTTTGGGAACCAGGGTAAGGAAAGTGGCATTGAGAGCTTGGAGGACCTGTCCAATGGCTCGAGAGTCTTCTAGAATTTCCCAGACCTCGGTCCTAATCATCGGCCAGCAATGGTGGAAGAAGTCACTGGTGAAGCCGTCGGGCCCATGAGCCTTGCACTTGGGAGTTTCCTGAAGTGCTAGATCTACCTCCTCAATGGTGAAAGGCTAGAGGAGAGCCGCATTTTGTTCTTGGGTTACGAGGGAGGGCACATGTCGCGTAACCTTATTGATTGCTTCCTGTCTATCTTGGATGGGCTCTGTAAGGAGGCCTTGAAAACACTCGAGCAGGGTCTTTTCCATATCAGCATGGGAGTGGATGGTTTCCCCTTCATCCGAGATGAGATGTGTAATCTTATTAGATGTTGCCTTTGGATGACAGTTCTGTGAAAGAACTTGGTGTTGTGTTCTCCTTCCTTGAGCCACTGAACCTACGATTTCTGTTTCCATAAGATTTCTTCCTGTTTCTTCCTAGCCTCCATTTGTTGAGTTACTTCCATTTCCTGGGCTTTTAATTCCTCTATCATTCCCAGGTCTCTGATCTGTTGCTGAATTTCATCCATTTGTGCTAACAGCTTCTTCTGAGATTCAAAAATGTTGCCAAATGTATGCATCTTCCAAAGTTTAAGAGTTTGTTTGAGGTTTTTTAACTTTTGCTAGAACCTATACATTTTGGATCTGTGAGGAATCTCTGCCTCCCGCCACCAGTTTTGAATATTTTCTTGGAAGTCCAGGTGGTCTAGCCAGAACTATTCGAACCTGAAGGGTTTTTTTCCAGTTGTAGCCGGGACATCCAGCCATAATTGTATGGGCCAGTGATCTGATCTAGAAAGGTTCATGATAGTAGATTCCATTGTCGTGCCCTCCATCATGATAGTTTCCGAAATAAGGAATCGATCAAGCTTGCAGGAAATTTGATGTATTCCAGTCCTTCTGTTTGTCCAGGTGTAAGTATCGTTGCCAGCCTCTAGGTCGATGAGGTGAAGGTCGTCTATTAGGCCATTGAAGTTGCTATATTCTTGATCCAGCCGCCTTGATCTGCCTTTTTTTTCTTCCATACTGCGGATGATATTGAAATCCCCCCCAGCAATCCATCTATTATGTTGTGTGAGGCTGGATACATAACTCGGGCTTTTGAGGAAGGATTGCTTGTCCCGAGGAGTGGCTGGGCCGTAGACATTAGTTAGTTGTCCGGGCTTGTTTGAGCCTATAACCCGTAATCAGCTGTGATGGACCATTTGGTGGTGAAGAAGTTTTCCATCAGCATGGCGTTGGTGTTCCAGAGTATTTTCAGTCCTCCATCCGTTCCTGTGGCGTCGATTGAGGCCGTGCTTCCCTACCTCCAACAGTAGGGAAGTAGCCTGTCAATGTCTTCTGAAGCGCATTTTGTTTCCTGCAATAGAAAAATGTCTGGTGTTTCCATTGATATCAGTTCTCGTAGCATTTTTTGTTTGCTACGTCTGTTGATACCTTTGATATTCCATGATATGATATTCATGATGATGGAGGAGCAGAAAGAGGAGGGAAGTTGTCCAAGATTAGGTGGATCTGCCCTGAGTTCACCATGAAGTTTCCTATTTCTCGTATGAGCTTGTTGGTGGATTTCCTCCCCCTTTTCTTTTCATCTCTCTAGGCTTTGTTTGGGTTCTTTGTCTGGTTACCCTGGATTCCCAAGGCCTTGCTAGCACGTGCTGAGGAACTGGCTGAAGAGTTGAGAAAAACTTTGTGCACCTTCTGCAGTTGGTCCCTGGGTATAGTGTAAAGTTTTTGCTGCCTATAGGCGTGCTCCAAATGCTCCAGATCTACCCCTGCTAGATCTTGCTCCTCCATCTCCATTTCCTCCTCCCCATCTTCTATCTCTTGCAAATATTTCAAATCCCGTACCGGGTCTAGGGGAGGGAGGTCTGGTTCCTTACTCTATGGGATCTGTTCGGTACTTTGGCTGAATAGCTAGGGATCCTTGTCCAGGGGTAGTCCATTCAGATTTATCGGGATTGTGGGGTTTTCGGGTTGATCATGTAAAATTGAAAATTTATTGTTGGTTGAGGGATCTTTACTTACCTGAGCTGGCTGCTATCTGCCTCCTTTCCGCCTCTTCCCTGGTGGTTGTATAAAGCCTTCGTTGTCTTTGCCGCTTTCTGGGTTCGCTTCTTTGTGGGCCGAATTGAGAGGGAATTCTCTAAAGAGATGACCATGTTCGTGAAATTTCCTGCACCGGAACGGAATATGTTCATAGTCAATAGTCTGAGACCAGTCCTCGTCATGATACTCCGGCGTGATGGATCCTGGGAGTGGTTTTTCTATGTTCAGATACACACAGATTCGTGCGTAGGATGTGTAGTGCCGCTACTTGGTGGCTTCAGAGGACTTAAAATAGATGCCAATGGTGTTTCCAATGCCGGCTAAGACCTCTTCTAACTAGAATTCCTGGGGAGGAGAATACAGTCTGATCCAAATTGGCGCATGGGCAAAGTCTTCCTTCTCCGAGCTGAACTTTTCCATCCAGAATCTTAGGAAGAGCCCAGCCGAGTTGTAAAAGTATGGGCCCCCGTCAAAGATACGATTATGATCCTCAAGATTGTGGAGGATTATTGTGAAGAACCCTTTGGATCCTAGTTGTAGGTCGTAATTGCCTTTTGGTTTCCACCAATGTTGTATCCACTTGATTAGATCACGCTCAGAAGGCCAGAGCCCTAGAAATTTTCCCACCAGGGCATAGTCTCGCATATATTATTTCTGCTCTTCTATGCGAGGCGATCATATGATGTATTTTGGAGCCTGTGGTGCCTGTGGAATACATTTGCCCAGCATCCACGGTACTGAAGCTTTTGCAGGGCCGGTCTCCCTAACCGTGTCAATCTCCATCTCCCGGTCCTTGAAAGTCCCGTCCATGAGGAGTTGCGAGCGAATGTCTGGAGGCAGCTCAAAGGTTGGCCTTTTCCCTCCTGCTTCAAGGTTCTCATTTGTCATGGCTTGGCTATAGGATATGCCATTTGGCACCCCTTCCTTGCGTGCCATGAGCCCCCGTGGGGCAGCTGTCGAGGTGACACAGCTCGTGGTCGCGGCGGTGCAGTTCTAAACCCTAGTTGCAGACCAGTTCTTCAAAAAAAACCGGCTTCAATAAAATTAAGTATATATTGATGCATAATGAAATGTGAATTAATTTTGGAAACTTTAAAATGGAAAATGATAAGGAACTTTGAAATGGAAAATGATAAGGAATTTTTGAAACTTTTAAAACTAATAATGCTTTTTTTAATGCATTCATGTTTATTTTTTTCCATCAAATCAAATTTAATTTAAGATTAATCTATAACAAAACTTAAATACAAACCAAAAGTATGCATGAAACATTGAGGTGACTTGCATGAGGTTAAAAGTATTAAATTTATAATTTTATTAGGTTTCCACTTCAAGGTTTTAATAAGAATTTATCTATGTACATTGAAAAGTTGATATGGTCTAGTGGCCAGCTGTAACACACCCACTATAACGTAGTGCAAATTTTCGTTCTTCCTCAAGGGACAGAATCCCCGATTACCAATGAGGATCCTTTGCACCTTATCCCTATTGGCTATGTTGCTGGTCTACGTGACCTGCCTTCATATGGCCATATTCCTAGGCTCCTATCGAATTTTGGTGTTTTCAATGTCGATGTGCGAACGTCCCCAAGACTCGCGATTCTCCGATTCCCGATGCGTCTTTTTCATGCTAGCCCTGCTGGCTCAGCCCCTGGTCCACGTGACCATCACCCCGGGACCACAACCTTACCTCTCGTCGAGTTTTTCGGGTTTGCGATGCCAAAATGCATGCGCCTACAGGATTCCCAACTCCTGTGTGGCCCATGCTATACTCCTGCCTGTCGGAGTATCGTGTTTCACGATTCCAACATGTAAGAGTTTCACACCTTCGAAAACTTTGATTCTCTGATCCCCGACTCCTCGGGATCTCCTGACATGTGTCCCAAATAATGGGCGGTTCTGATCTCGTCAGAATATCGCGCTTCGCAACTTCGTAGCTTTTGTTGCCAAGATCACGGGCTTCAACCTATGAAACCCCGATACACAATCCTACATGTAGATCTGACGGTTCTCCTGCGACCCAGATCCAACGGCTACCCTTCTTCCTCGCTCCTCGTGTCTCACGACTTGGAGTACCAAATGATTGGACCCTTACCCTGCGAACCTCCAAGTTCATGAGATCCCTGGATCTCTGCCACCTATCCTCCTCAGATGGATGGCTCTGATCCTCTCGTGGCTTCGCCATTCGTGACTGGGAGCATCCAACCTTTGGACTCCTACCTCGCGAACCTATAAGTTCATGAGATCCCTTGATCTTTGCCACCTGTCCTCCTCGGATGGACAACTCTGATCCTCTCATGGCTTCACCATTCGCGACTTGGAGCATCCAACCTTTGGACTCCTACCTCACGAACCTATGAGTTCATGAGATCCCTGGATCTATGCCACCTGTCCTCCTCGGTTGGACGGTTCTGATCCTCTCGTGGCTTTGCCATTCATGACTTGGAGCATCCAACCTTTGGAATCCTACCTCTCGAACCTACGAGTTCACGAGATCCCTGGATATCTACCACCTGTCCTCCTCGGATGGATGGCTCTGATCCTTTTGTCCCTATTCACGAGGCTTAACCCTCATCTATCTCCCTATAGATCTAACAACTGTCGGGTTTCCTAGCTAAGATCTAACGGTTCAGATCGGTCCCGATGCTACGCCCTTTCCTACTGCTCTTTGGACGTGGAAAAACCAACGGTCCAGATGTTCTCATGGAATCTGGGGGTCTATGATTCATATTTCCTAGCTATTCAAGAAGATAGAGGAAAAAGGGGTTAAGGCAATTAACGCCCTCGTTTATTCCTTCGATTTAACAATCGTGAATGCCCACAGGATTCCCTGACAGGATCCCATCTGTTGATCAATACGTATCCCTATGTTGCTACTTCAGGATTATAAGAGGGTCATTCCTCTTCATACAAGGTTGTTAGGACTTGCACATTCAAGTTCTTTTTCCAGGTTCTTGGTAAACCTTTCCAAGGAGGAAATCCCTGTGAAGAGGTCTACTCCAGGGCATTTCTGGAGACAGATAAGGGGAAACAAATTCTCGAGAATGGACTGGAAGTTCGACTTGGTTCAACTTACGCATAATCAGATTCATTTATCAACATAATCCATGCATGGTTTTTCTGTTATAAGCATATACGACTACTAATACTGATCAAAATACCACACAGACCTTCTTATAATGAAAACATTCACAGTTTCACAGCTTATGAGCATAATTATCAGAATACATATATTTCTAGATGCCATAGGTGAAACACTTATCAGAAATAACACCAGGTTTAAGCAACTGCTGAGAGGGGTGCTCGTTTCCACCCAACTGTAGGCGTAGCGACTCCCAACGGATTTACCACTAGCCACCCCCGAGCTGAGACCACGATGCTGTCGAGACTGCATCTCTCCATCTGTTAGTGACCAGGTGTGAAGGTTGCAATCCTTCCTCTCTGCTATCACTCACTCTGCATAAAAACTGTCAAAGTTCCCCTCGCGTCTGCCCTTTCAATCGTCTCTTCCATACACCTTATCCTCTCACGAGGTTCCGTGTGGCACGATTATCCTCACGCCGATTAGGCCTGATGACTCTACAGATGGGCGGTTCACCATCCCATCCCTCATCAAGCCATCCTCCTACCAGCCTGCAAGGCATTGAATTTCAGGGCCAGCAAGCCGCTTTTGGTTCTCCGGGCCAGTGGAGTCCAAATACGGTATTTTAATTCTCGGTGGAAGTTAACACCACCTTTGCAGGTGCCTTCCATCGCCATCGTGGTCTCTTTTTCTGTGCATCCCCTCATCAACAGTCCTACAATAAATTCAGAATGTTACTTACATTCCTTGACCTCTTCCTGAAGGTCCATTTACATCACATATTCACATTTATGAGTTTTCCATAGTTCTTGGCCAGTCCAGTTATATTTACAAGTTGGGGGAAACAGGGTGTTACAATTCCCTCCCCCTAAAAAGGAACATCGTCCTCGATGTTATTATCTACTAACATGAATTGCATGTACAGAAGTAAACAAAATCGGATATGCTAGTTTCATGGCATCTTCCATCTCCCATGTAGCCTCATCTGGGCCAAAATGTTTCCACTGCACCTTGACCTGTGCAATGGTTCTGTTCCGGAGCTGGGTTTCCTTTCTGTCCAATATGCATTGGGGTTTTGGTATAAATTATCCCTCCAGTTCCACCTGGATCACAGACCAGTCAATTATATGATTAGCATCATGTACATATTTCTTCAATAATGAAACATGGAAAACATTATGTGCTTTTACT
>JZKD02S1911762.1:1178669-1190153 GCA_000966675.3 Picea glauca
TAATCTAGATAAAAATTGTCCCTATAATAATTTAGAACAAGATATTTATAATTTGAAAAATGAAGGTAATATCCTTCTGCTCGGAGAATTTAATGCTAGGACTGCAACTAAACAATATACTCTTTTAAGTAATGACTCCAACCATAATCCTTTATGGCTAGATGAGGACCTTGTTTTATCTAATAGCTACAAAAGAAGATCTGAAGACCTAATTGATAATTTGTTTAGTACTGAGTTGGTCAAGCTCTACAGCTCTCAAGACCTAATAATTTGCAATGGAGTAATGAAGTGGCTAAACTCCAACCAGATGACTTGTATTCATGGGCTAGGTAGTAGTGTTGTAGATTATGTGATATCTGATATCCCCATTTCCAACCAAATAGCAACTTTTGACCTTTTAAATGATCATGATCCCGACTCTGATCATAAACCCTTAACCCTAACTCTAAAATTTTCCATGCATAGGAGAACCATTTAAGAGAATTTTGATAATAAAAGGAATTTGCACTTTGAAAAAAGTAAAGTTGACATTTTCGTAAAGGATTTAAATAGTAAATTAAACCTCCTAACTTATAAGGACAACATTGAAGAACTCTATCATAATTTTACAACTACCCTTTCCACTTCTATTAACAAGGTCTCTTTCGAGGTGTCTTATAAAAAGAATAATAGAATGACCAACCCTTGGTATGATAAAGAATGTAAAATTTATAGGAAATCCATTAGGGATGCTTCTAATGAGTCCTTAAAAATCGATAAGATCAATACGTACAAAGCCCTAATTAAAAGGAAAAAAAGATGCTATATCAATAAAAGGCAAGAGCAACTTTCACAACTATACAAGTTGGATCTTAAGAAGTTCTGGAGCCAAATTATAAAACACAATACTAAAGAAAATAATAGGATTCCCTTAAGGGACTGGAATTCCTACCTTAAAAGTCTTCATGAGTTCCCTAATTCTATGGACACCATTCCTATTGTCCCTACAAAGGAAGAAGTTTTTTCTTTACATGACATAGAGTTCGGGGTTAAGTAGCTTGCAAATGGAAAAACTAAGGACATTGAAGGCTACCAAGCTGAAATTTTTAAAATCGGAGAGCCAATCCTTATCCCTCACATACACAAGCTCTTCAATTTAGCAGTCAAGAAGGGCTTCCCTAAACCCTGGACGCAAAGCCTCATTGTTCCTATTTTTTAAAATGGGGATAGAAACATTCCCTCTAATTATAGGACCATTATCATTAGCCTGATTTTAGCCAAGCTTTATGGAATTATTTTGGAAAATAATATTAGCCTTTGGCTAGAAAGTCACGGTAAAAGAGCTAAAGGCCAGGCCGATTTTAGGAGATATCATTCAACTGTGGACCATCTTGTTACCTTTAGGACATTGTAGAGGAGTTACGCAATACTAAAACCAATCTTTTTTGTTGTTTTCTTGACTTTAGAAAATCTTTTGACATGGTTCCTAGGAAAAACCTTTGGAATAGGTTGGAAGAGATAAAAGTGCCTCTCAAGTTGAGGGCTTGTAACAACCTCGACCATCACTCCCATGGCCAGGAGAACGCTACCATGTAGAAAAATTCTCATCTATATAAATATAACATGCATTAATTCAAATTAAACACATTTAACTAAACAATACAGAGTGCACATAGAATTGCATGATAACATATAATTAATCACAATTTTATACTTATCTTTTGGAATGATGGTAACACCACCAACTGCATGTAGACCTTCCACGAACCTCCCAGCCTTAGACTGCGTTGCTCATCACTCTCAGCAGTACGTCACCCCCGAGCTAGGACTAAGCTCCACCGGGCAGGGAATTCTAGGCTAGTCATGGTCAATGGGAAGTCACATGGTCACAGAGGAAGGACTCTCTCCTAGGAGTCACTTACGCCCACTTATCCCAGACTCTAATTCCCCACATGCCTGTTCCACCCCAAAAGTATACACCTTCACTGTCACCGAGATAGTCCTTCGGCTGCTAACCTCCCTTGCCTTGGGCTTCAGCCACAGACCAGATCGGAAGTCTCAGAGTTCTGTAGTAGCTATAGGAGTTTTCACTTCCTCAACACACTCTCTCACCTGGAGAGACTTTCTCAAAGCCTGGTGTTGGCTATCAAAAGTCACTCCTAGATTGCTTGTAGGAGAAGAGCCCGACGCCCATCAGTTTAATGTCACGATTTGTTTTAAAGGGTGATCAAATGGAGGAAAACTCAGAACGATATCATCTCAACGCAGAAGCTAGGCCAGACATGCATGGACGAGTGAGGTCTTGATAAACTTCAAACAGTGAGTCGTAGTAAAGGGTGAGTAGGGGGAAGACTTGCATTAGAAGAATGCGAAGGTCTATCACAAACATCCGGTTTGTAACAAACTGGAGAGGAAAGCATCCAAACACAAAATCATTTTACATTCAAACACAGAAGACCAGAGGGCACAACAATGTCACAATAAATCCTTTATCATAACAAGATTGTTCAATCCATGCGAATCCTTCGACTGTGGACTCTCTGGCATGAGATGAAACATAGATGGAAAAAGAAAATTGTTTGTTATAAACCAAGAAATCTCAAACACGGAGGCACAACCAGGAAACCAGAATGTTTGCTGAAACTTTACAGTCGGGAGCTTAGCTCTACCATTGATAGATACAAAAATGGAAAAAATGCCTACATATACTCAAAACAACAACAACAACAAAATCGAGACGTAGCATTGAAAACTTTGCGTCTGCATGGCTTCTGACACTCTGCAGCCGAAATCTTTGAATGGTCGTGCAACTTATGGCAGACGTGATCGATCTTCTGACAGTTTTATTGGCGAATCGACGTGCCTTTAATTCACTGCCAGACCTTCCCATTATGGCGGAGATGATGTCTAACCACCACCAACCGCTTCAATTACTGCTTTCTTGGGATTGGGAACGACCCGGCCAACTCAGCACTTCGGGATATGGAAGACTCCTCGCGTTGCCACCTAGAATATCTGAAATGGCTTGATGGATAGACATGGAGGCCAGCGCGAAGAATGGGGTGCATGATAGGAGTGATGGCGTGTGAGAAGGGTGACATTGGACGGTTCATGGCGGAAGACATCAGGCGAAAGGGGGGGGGGGAAGGCGAGAGATAATGAACTCGCTTTTGGTGAGAGGCTGATGTGGAAAGGAGCGGGACACATGGCAAGCAACAAGTGGATGATGAGAAGGAGGGAGGACCATGCGGACCAAAGAGGGGAGGCGGATGGATGACACACAACAGCAAGGGAAAGGTGGGATGGAAGATGACAAGACAGGGAAATGGTCCACGCTGGCTAAACATAGAGTGGATGAGAATGACAGGAGTGCGTGAGCGTCGTTGATCCGAGCGCTAAGATCTGGGTCATCGGAAAGCTGCATCCACGATTCCGGACCCCCCCCCCTCCGCTTAAAGGTAGAAAGGCAGGGGGGGTCTGGAATTTTATTTATCGCCGTTGATCCGGGCAAAGTTATCTGGGCCGTTGGAGAGGTGCGCCCCCGATTCCGGACCCCCCCCCCTGCTTAAAGGTAGAAAGGCAAGGGGGGTCGGGAATTCGATTTGCGTTGTTGATCCGGGCGCGCGAATCACTGTCACTCGAAATTGCTCGTGACTTACCTTGGGCGCATTATCATCCGAAACTTTGGACAAGAATGGGTTTTAACCCATTCTTTTGCGTTCTATCCCCCCTTACAAGAAATATCGCTAACATTTGGCTCCATGGGGGATAGAGTCGTCCCTGTGATGCTCTAAAAACTCTTTTGCAGACTTAGTGCCTTTGTTGTTGGGCTATGGAGTCATTTATTAGTCCAAAAAACAAGAACAGAAACAATAGTTACAAAACAAAACAAAAAGAGCCGACTGAGGCTCACAGAAAACATTTTTTTAAGAAATGCCCATTGACTGGGCCACTAAAAACTTCATTGCCTTCCAGATCCTGCAACCTGTAAGTGTTGTTTGAAAATACTTCGAGGATCTTGAAAGGCCCGAACCAGAGGGCATCAAATTTACCGTGTTTTCCCTTTTCCTACCTGGGTGCATCCCATTTGAGCACCACATCACCCTGCTCAAATTCCTTCTTTTTGCTCTTCCTGTCAAAGGCCTGCTTGATCTTCTGCTGATGATTGTAAGCTCTTTCTAGGACCTGTTCTCTGATCTGCTGCACTTCCACCATCTAATGAATTCTTATGAGCATATGGTTAGGTTCTCCCTCGTATTCTTGGAGGAGATTTGCCATAGGTAAGGCGAGCTGAGTGGGGAAAACGGCCTCTATTCCATAAACCAGTTGGAAAGGTGAGATGCCCAGTGATTTCTTTGTTGTCACCCAATTAGCCCAAAGAGAAAATTTTATCTTTGAGTCCCAGGCCCTTTTGTTGTCCTCCAGTAGTTTCTTGATAAGCTTTATTAAGCTTTTATTGGAGGACTCTGCTAGTCCGTTTCCCTGAGGATAGTAGGGAGTGGAGTGAATCAGTGAAATTCCAAATTGTTCACAAAACTTGACCAGAGGCTCAGATCGGAATGGGGAAGAATTGTCAGTGACAATTTTACTGGGGCAGCCAAATCTAGCTATGATGTCTTCCAGGAAGCTGATGATTACTTTGTGAGAAGTGCTTCTGGTAGGGACAACTTCTATCCATTTAGTGAAGTAGTCGGTTGCTGTCAGAATCCATTGCTGTTGGCCACTCGAAGGGGGATGAATTTCCCCGATGAAGTCCAATCCCCACTGCTGAAAGGGTGCAGAGACCACCATAGGTTTCAAAAGTAGGGATTTGAGCTGCTGCTTCCCTGAGAATTTTTGGCATTTGATGCAAGCTCTAATTTCCCTGCAGACATCAAGAAATAAGGTGGGCCAGTAATATCCAGCTCGGAGGATCTTGTGAGCTGTGGTCTTCCAAAAATAATGACCTCCACAGAGACCATTTTGGAAGTCGAATATAACCTTTTGGGCCTGCTGTGGGTCCAGACACCTTAGTAATATCCCCTGGGGGTATTTCCAATACAAGGGTTGGTAAATGAGGCAATACCTGACCGCCTTGAGCTTTAAGGCTCTGTCTTTACTTTTTTCCATCCCATCTGGAGGCCTCAATTCTTGCAAAAAATACAAGATATCTTTGTACCAGGGGCACGTTGCTAGTGGTACAGTGCTTTGGGAGCCCCTGTTGGATGACTCATCTTGCTCATTGATGAAATTGATTCCCAAGGCCCTGCAATTTGACTCAGCCAGCAATTTGGCTAAACCTTGTCCCTTTATCATCTTGGTGGGCTTAATCTCCAGATCAAATTCTAGGATCTTGGTGATCCATTTACCTCTCCTCCTGTCTATGTCAGGCTGTATAAGAATGTCCTTCACAGAGGTTGAAGGGACATATGAAATGATATTTGAATGCAATACATAGACTCTTAAAGCTTTGAGAGCTTTCACCAGGGCATAAGCCTGCTTCTCCATGATCTCATATCGGAGTTCTGTGTCTCTCAGCGCCTTGCTAAAGAAGGAAATAGGTTGCTCTTGCCCTTGATCATTTTTCTGCAACAAAACTGTCGCTACTTATCACAGGAAGCAAAAGAAAATATCATAAAGTCTTTGGAATAATTGGGACTGATTAGCACAGGTGCTGCAGTCAACGCCTTCTTTATTTGAATAAAAGACTCTTTGGGTTCAGAAGTCCATTTTATTTCATGGCCCTTCCTGAGCATGGTCGTGATGTGTTTTACCAATTCAGCAAAATTTGAGACAAATCTCCTCAGAAAATTGATCCTTCCCAATTGCTTCTACCCTGTCAGGGTCAATCTTCACTCCCTCTGCTGATACTATATGGCCTAACAGCTTCCCTTCTTGCATGGAAAACAATGATTTCTTTGGATTCAGGGAAAGGCCATACCTCCGACACTTTTGGAAAACCTTCTTTAAGTGGTAGCGGTGCTCATTATCAGTCTTGGAAAATAATGTTATGTCATCTAAGTAAATCACCACAAATTTATCCTTTTCTCCGATGAAGGCTATGTCCATGGCTCGCTGAAATGTTGCTCCTGCATTCATTAATCCGAAAGGCATTTTGGCATACATGAATGTCCCCCATGGAGTGGTGAAGGTTGTCTTTTCTCTGTCCTCAGGCATGACTGATATCTGATTATAACCAAAAAATCCATCAATCATAGATATCCTAGATGCACCAGTGACCTTCTGCAATATATGTTCCATGTTGGGCAGGGGATAATTGTCCTTCCTTGAACTTCTGTTCAGGTTCCTGAAATCGACACAGAGTCTGATTTCTCAACTTTTCGTTCTCACCGGGACCAAATTGGCCACCCAGTCAGAGTATCTCAAGGGGACAATGATTTGGGAATCTAGCAGCTTCTTCACCTCTCTCTCCATGACAGGTAACAACATGGGATTTATCTGTCTCAGCTTCTGCTTGAATGGCTTAGCCTCCTCTTTTAGTGGGATCTTGTGCTCAATGACTGACCTGTCGTATGTCTTGATATCTTCATAGGTCCATGCGAACATGTCAGCATACTCCTTTAGCAATTTAGTATATTCGATCCTCTGCTCCTCGGTCAGATTCTTTGACAACTTGACAAATTTGGGCTCCTATGATGTGCCTATGTTGCATTCAGCTGTGTCGGCATCATCACCCGAAACCCTACCCTTTACTGCCACATCATTCCCATCGAACAATCTTTCTAATGGGATCATTCCTTTCGGTATGTGGTTACTAGGCAGCTGGATAATCTGGTGATCAACAACTTTATTCAACAACTCTCCAGGCTGAGGGTCCGGTTCTTCTTCGATGTCAGGATCCTCATCTATGTGCAATGCAGAAAATTCCTCAACGGATGGGAGAAACTTTTCAATTTCCTGATCATCCTCAAATACCTTCCAATGTTTGACATTGTCCGGTATAGAGGGTCTGTATCTTATTTCCACATTAGATTTGACAGCGGGCAGCGTAGGAACTTCGAACAAACTAGATGAGAAAGCTAGAAAGTCGACTGGAGCATTTTCTTCCCTTGGAATGAAAGAGATATTGAAAGCCAAGAAGAAACTGTCAATTAGATCCCATACCTCATTCTTGTAATTCTTGAGATGAGGATGCTTGGCCTGATAAACGCTTTTGACCTGCTGGACAATCAGTTCTGCATCTCCAAATACATCCATCTCCCTTATTCCCATCTCCTTTGCAGCTCTTAATCCTAGAACCAAAGCTTCATACTCTGCCACATTGTTAGTGACTTCAAATTCCAGCTTATATGACAGGGATATGGTCTCTTGAGAAGGGGATATGAATACCACCCCAGCACCCGCACCTATACTGGAAGAATCTCCATCAAAGAACATCTTCCAAACAGAAGTGGTTGGAGGGGGCATTTCTGGATTAAGACTGGGCTGCTTTATGATCTGCAAAGGGGCCTTAGGGGTCTCAGTGACCTGCAACAAGCTAGATCCTAAGTCAGTGTCAAGTGCAAAGATGGGGTGATTAGTGGGGTTTGCTTCATCACTGACAATGTAGGCTAGCTGGGCTCCTCTGTATAATCTCCCGTGTTCCCCTCCCAAAACTGGAATGGTGGCATATGTGAGGTCCATCTGTAACGTCCCTCCAAGTATCTTGATCCAAGACCTTGACAACAACATGCCAAACTTAAGGGGAACATCAGCTACCACGATATCCATGATCATACTCTTCATGGGCAGCTGAAACAAAGAGACTACCAGGTCCTTGATGACTCCCAAACATTGCACTCTCTTGGAGTCAAAATAATAGAGGTCATGATAAGCTCGGGTGACTTCCAGTCCTAACTCTTCCATGACATCTTTGGGCATGAGGTTATGAGAGGCCCCTGAATCCATCAAACAATTTTGTAGTACTTTTTCATGTATGTTCAGGGAGGTGTAGAAGGGAGGGGATGAGTCATCTCTGTCTTCCACCATGGGGCCTAGGACAACTGTTGGTTTTTCATCTTGGAGGTTTATGAAGTCTGTGGAAGGGCCAGAGACTTCAGATTTTAAAAGGTTAGAGAAGCTCTTTTTGAATTCATCGTGTTTGATAAGCTCAGTGAGGGGCACAGGGATCCTGATCTTTTGAATCTCATGTTCGAAATTGAAAGAAGTTGTAGGATTTGGAATTTCTCTAATTTTAGGAACATGAATTTGGACAATGGGAGAGAGGGGTTGGGCCTTCTTACCTCTGTGGTTGTCTGCTATCTCATCAGCAGGCTTCTCTTCTCTGGTGGACGGCTCAGGAATATCAGGTGTTGCTTCCTTCTTGTTGGATCTCAGGTTATACCTGCCTCGGCCACCGCTAACCTTGTCTCCCTTGCTCAGTTTGTTTAGCTGACTATTCATGAGAGACTCCTCGTATGCCAACTGGGTCAGATGAGGGAAAGGGGGAGTGACTTCTACAGAGTGGATTTTAGGTTCAGGCTCGTCTGCTTCCCCTTCTTGTCCCTCAGCTACAAAATTGTTCTGGAAGGGAGCCTGAATTCTTTGGTCGTCTCTGTCTCTTTCCTTCTCTCTGTGCATAGTTGGAGGAGCGAAATTATTTGGCCTTCTGAAACCCGCTCTGTTCTCGGTGTTCTGAGGGCCCTTGTTCATTTTTTTCCTTTCCACTTTCAATCTTTCCATCTCTTCTTTCAGAAAGTTCATGACTTGGGTCAGCTCATTTACTTGAGGGTGTGGCAGTGATGGGCCAGAAATGTTGGAGTCGAAAGTCGAGGCTTCTAATTTTCCCTTTCTTTTATCTATGTCGGCCTTGTTCCTCAGTCTGTCAGATGCTAATATGTTGGATTCTACTTCTATAGCTGCATCTTGCATCTGAGCTAAGGAAGCAACTCTTCTTTCTCTTAACAGGAGACAGAAATCAGGGTCAAATGCACAATCATAGGAAATCTGAGCAGAGGCTTCAGAGGGTTTTACTTCTGCAGGGATCTTGTTATACATTTTATTGAATATTTTGGAGAAGTCAGAGATAGACTCTCCTTCCATCTTCTTCAGGGACCCAAACTCAGTCATGTAATATATGTAATCTTTCCTATCTCCCCACTGCCTCAGAAAAACAGTATCCAGGGCTTCAATTCCATCAATATATCCAGGGGCTAGTCCCCTGAACCACTTCCTAACTTCACCATCCAAGCTCTGAACAAAGACTCTCATCCAGACATCTTCATTTTCAATGTTCAGATTGTCTACATAACTGTAGAAAGCATCTAGGTGCTCCTCTGCAGTTATGTCCCCTTCCCCAGTGAACTTGGGTATGTACTTCAAGTAATCTCCAGTAGGGAGAGGATTCATAGGATGAGGTAGGATTAAGGGAGCATATCTAGCAGCGACTATGGCATCCATTCTGGTCGAAGGGGGATTAGAACTAGCCATAGGAATATTAGGTGGAGGAGAACTAGGAGGAGAAGGAGTGTGAACGGGAGATGTCAGGAAAAAGGTTCTCATGGGAGATGAGGGGGAAAACAGAGAGAATTCTAATGGACCAGAATGTGCAGTTGCTTCTCTCTGTGCAATAGTAGTAATAAAAGGACGGGTAGTGAAACCTTCAGAGGCTTGAGGTATTTGTTGGGGCGCAACCTCCAGGGAGGGGGGAGTGACAAGGATATCTCTTTCTGATACCCGACCAGGAGGAGAAAACTCAGCAGGAACACTCCCAAAATTCAGAAAACGGGAAACCTCAGAGGAAGTACGACTAGGAAGTTGAGAATAAGAAAATGGAGTTTTGACAGAAGGGGCTAGCGTATTACCTGTTTCGGTGACGGAAAATTCTTTTACAGAGCTCTTTCCCTTTTTGTGCACCGCTTCTGAGTCGGCTTCTGGTGTAGCTAAAGGAAAGTGTGGATTAGACCTCGTATGTTTGCCTCTTGAATCCACAATTGATAAAACAAGTTCTCCCCAGCGGAGTCGTCACAATGGAGTCGCCAGGTGCACAGTAGCAATCTTTAAGTTCTAATTTTTGATGCACCTTCAAAATCAGTTGATCTTTGTCGTTCAAATCAGGGGAAAATGTTCAACTTCGTCCCCGGCAATGGCGCCACGAAATGTTGGCTATCGAAAGTCACTCCTGGATTTCTTGCAGGAGAAGAGCCCTACGCCCATCAGTTTAATGTCACGATTTGTTTTAAAGGGTGATCAAATGGAGGAAAACTCAGAACGATATCATCTCAACGCAGAAACTAGGCTAGGCATGCATGGATGAGTGAGGTCTTGATAAACTTCAAACAATGAGTCGTAGTAAAGGGTGAGTAGGGGGAAGACTTGCATTAGAAGAATGCGAAGGTCTATCACAAACATCCGGTTTGTAACAAACTAGAGAGGAAAGCATTCAAACGCAAAATCCTTTTACATTCAAACACAGAAGACTAGAGGGCACAACAATGTCACAACAAATCCTTTATCATAACAAGATTGTTCAATCCACGTGAATCCTTCGACTGTGGACTCTCTGGCATGAGATGAAACATAGATGGAAAAAGAAAATTGTTTGTTATAAACCAAGAAATCTCAAAAACAGAGGCACAACCAGGAAACCAGAATGTTTGCTGAAACTTTACAGTCGGGAGCTTAGCTCTACCATCGATAGATACAAAAATGGCAAAAATGCCTACATATACTCAAAACAACAACAACAACAAAATCAAGATGTAGCATTGAAAGCTTTGCGTTTGCATGGCTTCTGACACTCTGCAGTCGAAATCTTTGAATGACCGTGCAACTTATGGTAGATGCAATCGATCTTCTGACAGTTTCATCGGTGAATCGACGTGCCTTTAATTCACTGCCGCACCTTCCCATTATGGCGGAGACGATGTCTAACCACCACCAACCACTTCAATAACTTCTTTCTTGGGATTGGGAACAGCCCGACCAACTCAGCACTTCGGGATATGGAAGACTCCTCGCGTTGCCACCTGGAATAACTGAAATGTCTTGATGGATAGACATGGAGGCCAACACAGAGAATGGGGCGCATGATAGGAGTGATGGCGTGTGAGAAGGGTGACAGTGGACGGTTCATGGCGGAAGACATCAGGAGAAAGGGGGGGGGAGGAAAGGCGAGAGATAATGAACTCGCTTTTGGTGAGAGGCTGATGTGGAAAGGAGCAGGACACATGGCAAGCAACAAGTGGATGATGAGAAGGAGGGAGGACTGCACGGACCAAAGAGGGGAGGTGGATGGATGACATGCAGCAACAAGGAAAAGGTGGGATGGAAGATGACAAGACAGGGAAATGGTCCACGCTGGCTAAACATAGAGTGGCTGAGAATGACAGGAGTGCGTGAGCGCCGTTGATCCGGGCGCTAAGATCTGGGTTGTCAGAAAGTTGCATCCACGATTCCGGACCCCCCCCCTCCACTTAAAGGTAGAAAGGCAGGGGGGGTTCGGAATTGTCTTTATCGCCATTGATCCAAGCACGCTTATCTGGTCCATTGGAGAGGTGCACCCCCGATTCCGGACCCCCCCCCCCC
>JZKD02S1911762.1:1243043-1296939 GCA_000966675.3 Picea glauca
AGGAAACTCAAGATTTTGAACAACTTAAAGAGGTGATGTGAAAATATCATGTCTTGACCACACCAAACTTCACAAAAACCTTTATTGTGGAATGTGATACCTCAAGAAATGGCAGTGTTGTTGTTCTAATGCAAGAAGGAAGGATCCTTTCTTTTGAAAGTCGGCCACTCAAGGGAAATTATTTACACAAACCCATTGATGAGAAAGAAACGATGGAAATAATACATGAATTGAAGCAATGATGCCCTTACTTAATACGTATGAACTTCAAGGTCAAAACAGATCATGATAGTCTTAAATACTGCTTGGAACAAAGACTATCTTCATAATAATAACAAAAATGGGTGACCAAGATGTTGGGTTATGATTTTGAAATCATCTATAAAAAGGGAAGAAAAATGTTGTGGCAGATGCACTCTTAAGAAAGGATGAAGATGTTGAGGCCTTTCTCTGTTCTATCTTGATCATCCAACTTGATTGGATATTATAAGCGAGGGATGAATGGAAGAATGAAAAAAATGTGTGGACTCTCATTCAAAGGTTGTAGCAGGATTCCAGTGCATCAGATACATTTGCATGGAAAAATGATTCACTTTGGTACAAAGATCACTTATATTTATGTAAGAACTCCTAACTCTAACAAGAGGTACTTTTGGAATTGAACACCTCTTCGGTAGGAAGGAACTCGAGATTTTTGAAAACCTACCATAGGGCCAAGAAGGAATTTTTTGGGGATGGCCTTATAACTGATGTTCAAAGGTTTGTGGCAGAATGTTTGGTTTTCCAACAAAATAATGTGGAAACAATTAATACCTTAGGTATTTTACAACCATTATCCATCCCAAGTCAGTGTTGGAAGGAGGTTTCCATGGATTTCATCACAGGGTTACCGAAGTATGAAGGAAAGAGTGTCATCATGGTGATTTTTGATATAATGACAAAGTATGCACACTTTTGTGCACTCTCTCATCCTTTCAAATCCAATACAGTTGCCACCGCATTCATGGAGACAATTCAAAACATACATGGAAGCCCAAATATTATTGTAAGTGACAGAGATCCCATCTTCACTAGACATTTTTAGACATAATTATTTTCTTATTTGGGTACTCAATTGGCTCATAGCTCATCTTATCATCCTCAATATGATGTAAAAACCAAGATAATGAACAAATTTATGGAAAGATACCTTCATTGCTTTGTCTCCGATAAACAAACACAATGGTTCAATTGGTTACCCTTGGTAGAATGGTGGTATAACACTTCCTTTCATATTACAACAAAAATGACACCATTTATGGCACTCTATGGATATCACCCACCTTCCATCACTTCTTCTCTAAAATAAAAATCTATGGTTCAAGCAGTGGAAGATCACATCGAGCATCAACAACAAGTTCTCCAACTCGTAAAGGACAACCTAACCATTGCATAGAATCACATGAAACAACAAGAAGATAAAAATCATTGTGAAAGAAGTTTTGAAGTAGGGGATTGGGTATTCTTAACTCTAAAACCATACAAACAGATGTCCCTCAAGAAATATAAGAAGGATGATAACTTATCACCAAATTACTATGGCCCTTATAAGGTGTTGCAAAATATTGGTACTATGGAATACAAATTGTAGTTTCCTGCATCTTCACGAGTACACCTAGTTTTCCATGTGTCATGCTTAAAGAAGGTTATAGGTGACAAGATAGTTCAAACTGTATTACCAGAACTTAACGAGGAAGGAAAAATCATATTAGATCTTGGAACTATCACTGACACAAGAATTTTACAGCTGAGGAATAGATTCATTTCAGAGCATCTCATTAAGTGGAGGAAACTACATGCTAAAGATTCCACATGAGAAGATGAGTCTTTTATACAGAAGCATCTAGAATTACTCAAGTGTTGCGGAAAACACTTTTCTGAAGGGGAGGAGCATGTTAATCCCTAAATAACGTCACATTACCCCTTAATTGGGGCATATTACATTAGTATTGTTATTTTATTGATGTTGACTTGGGTCCATTAGTTGTAATTATTCCTCCTAGTATCCTATATATACCAAGTAGACCTTTTCATTTGGAATCATCTTGTATTTGTAAAGTTTTGTGGTGTATAAGGAGGTTGCCCCCTCAAAGAGGCTTGTTATCTAAAATTATCTATTTTTCAAGGTGTTGAGTACTTATTCTGAGGTTTTTTATGTTATTTTGATATTTGGTTCTTAACAGATCAGTGAAGGGGTATATTCCTTGGGTTGGGCATGTCAAGAGGAAGAGAGCTTCAGGATAGTTGTAGGAATATATCAATTGGTTGTGAGTTTTTTGAGCTGTGAGTGGACAGTGAGGGACCACCCCCTTTTTTGGGTTACTACCCTCAACTTAGGGGTGATTTGTTGCTGATATTTGGAACAACAAGTCTATGGTTGAGTGGAACATTTGTCCCAAGTAGTTGGTTGCACAACTATTGTTAAAAGATAAGTGTTTAAGTGTTCTTTGTTTGTACTTATGAGTTAAATTCCTTTGCATGATATCTGTGTATTTGAGATGATTTATATGTTGTTGAGATGAATTATTAAGATAAAATTCATGTTTATTTATATTGTTGTAAATGCATTGAATAAATGGTAATAGAAAATAGTTATTTCTGGTTGTCATTCGTAGTTGTAAGCTACAAGAATTTATTTAGTTAGCATAAATTTATTTTTTATGAGTATTATGCACCACAATGTCCCTTGGTTGGACTGGGGGATGTTATATTATGGTATCAGAGTCTTTGGTTCAAACATCGATCTTGTATGGGCTCAAACCGGTGCGAATTTTACAGATTGACTACTACAATTTTTGTTTGTCACGAGTTGGGGAAAATGGTGAAAAATTAGAGAGAAATCCCCAAATCCATCAGCAATATTTGAGTTTTAATGACTCAGAGTCATTTAAGATGTTTAATGGAGCCAATCAAAAAAGTTGTAGAGCCGAGTTTGACTTGGAATGGTCGAATTGTAAATTTTAATGGTCATTGTAGAGTTGTAGGAAATTTGGAAAATCGATGGTCGAGATTGTGTTTGATCTCGAGATCGATGGTTGAGATTCTCTTTGATAAATTTAAAAATACATAAGGTTTTGTTTGTTTGGAAGGGTTGAGAGAATCAATGACCAGGATTTGTTTTCAACCATTTGAATAATATAACAGATCGATGGTTGAGATTCATTTTTGTTCATTGGGAGGTTGGGGGAGATTAACATCCAAGATTCATTTTGAGAGTTTTTGAAATGGATTAGATCGATGGTCAAGGTTTACCAGTATAGTTGGGTGAAGCTCAATGAATCAATGATTCATATTGTTTCAATGAGATCGATGGTCCAGATCAATCGAAGAAATGTCAAAAAAGTTTCTAAGTGTTGAATTTCACCAAGAGAAATTGTCGATGGTTAATGGTCAGATCAATTGAAATGGAGAAGATTTCAGTTCAGCCAAAAGACATATCTGATGGTCAATGGATGATGGTTGGGTGTCGGTCGGATTCGAAGAAATGTTTTTCATTCGCCAACATAAATTGTCGATGGTAGATGGGTCGATGGTCGGGTGTTAGTTGGATTTGATGAAGTTTTTCGAATCAATCAAGAGGGATCACTGAGGGTTCAATGGGTCTATGGTCGAGCATCGGTCGATTCGAGAAGGTGTTTGGGTCATCCAAGAGAATCGATCAATGGTCAATGGAGAAAATAGGGTAATGGCATGTCATTCCATGTTAGCATCCACGTTTTGAGACATGTCAGCCAAGTTGACACCTCAGGATGATGTGTCATGCCACATTAGCATCCACATGTCATTCCATGTCAACAGTTTCCACCTCATCCCATAAGTGGTTGACGACCGATGTTCGGGTCGGTTGAATTGAGGAAGTGTTTTAGTTAGTTGGCAGAGATGACCGACGGTTGGTGGCCTGATGGTTGGGTATCAACCAAATTTTTAAGGAGTTCAATTCACCAATGAATATCACTAACGATTGACAGTCAGGTCAACCAGTTTAGAGTTGTGTGCAAATTGGTTGTCGGGGAAATGGGTTGACGACCAACAGTCAGGTCAAAATTTTGGGAAAAGAGTTGCATACGACCAAAGGAAAGATTCAATAATTGATCGATCGATGTAGTCATATCAATGAATCATATTGCATGTGATCTAATATCGATGGATCAGATTTAAAAGGTTGTTACAATAGTGAAACAATCAATTTTATGAAAAATTGTCTAGTTTTTTAAGGTCATTAACTTGCAGGGCATTTTGAGGACCTAAACAACATTTTTATCCAATAAAAACCCATGAAAATAGAGTGGACCAAGGTAAATTTTGTCTTTGCAACTCAAATAAAAGATCTCGCTCAAATCTATCCAATGAGCTAAATTGTTCACAAAACAGAGCTCGTATGAGAAAGTTATAGCCAAAATAGTAAGGGTATAAATGTTTTCACGAATTTACTTCCATAGGGCATAACTCCATGCTCAAAAGTTTGTTTGGGGCACAAGAGTAGTCTATGTAAATATCATGGACCATAGAAGATAAACATGGAGTCATATTTGGGATCTGGGTATGTTAAAATGTGTTAGGAATGAAAGAAGTCACCTATAGCATATAGGGATAAATTGAGTAAAAAATCCTAAACGTCTCTAGACCATAACTTTCAACTCGGAGCTTGGATTTGAGAAAGTGAATAGTTGTTGGAAAGGTATTGAGGAGTAGAAGACATATGTTAACCTAGAATTTTAAATTGGGATCAAAATGTCTCATAAATTAATAAATATATTTTTGTAGTAGCAAAAGAGTGGAAATTGCAGCATGTAAATGTTGTAACTTTTCGCTCATAACTTAAAATGAGACATGAGTACAATCTTTGGAAAGTTGTTTCAAGGAGGAATGAATCTAAGAAATTTGAATTTGAATTAGTGAAATTTTTTCTTCATAATTTATGAATAAATAACATGTGTTCAAATGGATGAAATGTATTATGGTATGCATGTTTCGAATAGTAATGTTTGCATGCACATTTGTTGGAGGTAGGCCAAAGGCCAAAGAGGAAAAGCATGGCATTTTTTGGAAAGAAAGTGTGCACAAGAGAAGAAACAACTGGAAGGAAACACATCATGCACACATGAAATGAAGATGTGCACAAGGGAAGCGACAGCTGGAAGGAAGAACAATAGGCACACATGCAGAAGAAGACCTAATGACGGTAGGGTTAGGGTTTTGGTAAGGTATTGTAAATGGAAGAAGAGTCTGAAATGTATAAATATATATGTTTAGGCATCATGATCAGTTCACTTCGAATTACTATTATGTTGTTGTAAGTTACGCATGAGTTGATGTGATATGTAATGTTTTGTTGTAAGACCTATTTTGTAAGTTGTTGAAATGGAAGAAATGAGAGAAGGTAGATCTTGATGATTAGATCACAGGCTGAGGAGCCTGGTGAGATCTAGTTCGCCTCATATAGATCCTACCCATCAGAGGGGAGTTGTAAGCACTCAACGCTATATATGCGAACAAAATATAATAAAAGAGCTGAGAGCCAAATATTTGTGGACATAGCCCTAGGAGGGGGTGAACCACGGTAATATTTGTGTTGTGTGATGAATGTTTGCATGTCTCTATTGCCTGAAGTAGTTATTATTATGTTGAATGCATGAATTATTATATTTCCTGTTTAAGTGATTTTGCAATATCAAAGGAATAAGCCTATGGATTACTGCATAAATCGTGAATAACAATATGTTGCATTTACAAATCATAATAATGGTTCAATATTTAGCCTACTTATCTCATACCCAATCCTAGGCTGTAAACACCTGAGTATTACAACCACCCATTAAATCTATATCGAGTGAGACTGCGCATCACATTTTGTGTGTTGTGTTACCTTCTGGTTTACCAGGAGGGCCGATAGTTTTAGAGGCTTTGTTGGAACCCCGAACAGACATGAACCCTAGTTCAATAAAATTAGATAGTATAGGAGAGAAGTAACCAACAAATGGTCAACATTGGAGATTATTGGGATGAGAAAACAGTGGAAATTATAATAGAGCTATTACGTGAATACAACAACTTATTCCCCACAACATTTACAGATATGAAGGGCATAATAGGAGATCTAGGAGAGATGAAGATACCACTCAGACTAGAACCGAGATTGATCAGACAACAACCATATAGAATGAACCCCATATATAAGAAGAAAGTCAAAGATGAGATTGGCAGGATGCTAGAAGACGAAATAATAGAACCATTTGAAGAATCAGAATGGATAATCCCGATGGTAGTATAGGACAAGAAACAAGGAGGGATCACGATATGTTTTGACTTGCGGAAGTTGAAAAATGCATGCCTACATGACCCATTCCATACTCCCTTCACGGATGAAGTGTTAGATAGCGTAGGAGGACATGAAGCCTACTCATTCAATGATGGATTCTTAGGCTACCATCAGATCAAGATAGCACAAGAAGACAGATACAAGACCATATTTGTGATAGAATGGGGATCTTACCAATACACAGTCATGTTGTTTGGACTGAAGAATGCACCAACAATATTTTCCAGAGTAGTCATTGTTGAATTTAAAGAATTCATCCACCAGTTCCTAGAAGTTTACTTGGACGATTGGACAGTTTACAGTTTATTGAAAGACCATGTAGAAGTCTAATGCCTAATGTTAGAAAGATGCAAATAGTGTCAGATATCACTGAACATAAATAAATTGATATTCGGAACACCGTTCAGGATACTATTGGGCCATATAGTATGCAAACATGGTTTACTAGTAGATCTTGCAAAGATCACAGTCATTGTTAACTTACCACCACAAAAAATAGTATGTCAACTAAGAGGGACGTTGGGACACACAGGTTACTACAAGAAATTTATCGAAGTTTATGCACAGATAACTGCACCGATGGAAAATATGCTAAGAAAGGATACAAAGTTTCAGTGGAATGATGAGTTCCAACGTGGTCTGGATATCCTAAAGGAAAATATGGTCACCACGCCCATATTAGTCTTTCCTGATTGGGAGAAGACATTCCACGTACATGTAGATGCATCAACCATAGCCCTTGGAGCTATCTTGGTGTAGCCAAGAGTGGGGGACTTGGATCACCCGATATCATTTGTGAGTAGAAATCTATCCGAATCTGAACAAAACTATAACACGACAGAAAGAGAAGGCCTAGTTATGGTCTATGCACTACAAAAGTTCAAACATTACTTATTGGGGAAACACTTTAATATGTTCACGGATCACTCAGCCCTAAAATATTTAGTCAACAAGACAGTGTTGGGGGGTGAATCTTTCAATGGTTACTACTATTCCAAGAATTTGACTTTGAAGTAATCGCCAAACCAGTAAAGTTAAATGCAGGACCTGACCACCTATCAAGAGTCACTAATGGAGAAGAACCTACAAACTTGGAGGAAAACTTTTTGGATGAAAAACTATTCTCAGTTCAGATCTTTGATGAATACTTTGTAGCTATCATCCAGTACTTGAGCATAGGTACTGCGCCGCAAGAGTATAATACTATGCAGAAGAAAAACCTAGTAGTCTACGTTGTCGACTATCAACTAATTGTAGGACATCTATATAATATGGGTGTAGTTATCATCTTGTGAAGATACGTGTTAGAGCACAAAAGACCAAGAGTTTTAGAAGAAGTCCTTGAAGGAATAGAAGGAGGGAATTATGTAGGCAAAGCTACCATGAAGAAGGTATTGTGTGCAGGACTATGGTGGCCAACGATTTACCGAGACTCAAAGGAGTACTGTAAAAAATGCGATGTCTGTCAAAGGGTAGGAAAACCCAACAGAAGGGACGAGATTCCATTACGACCACAAGTAACACTCCAAGAATTTGATAAATGGGCAATATATTTTATGGGACCAATCAACCCACCAGCAAAAAGAACAGGAGAAAGGTACATTATCACTGCAAAGGAATACCTAACAAGACGGGTGGAAGCCGCACAAGTGAAGGATTGCAGCACAAAAGCATCAACGCAATTTTTATTCGAACAAGTAATCACTAGATTTGGGTGCCCAAGAATTTTGATGAGTGACCAAGGAATGCACTTCATAAACAACACCATCAATGCCATCACTGAATATTTTGAAGTCCATCATTAGAAGAGCACACCATATCACCCACAGGAAAACGACACTATGGAAGCATTTAACAAAATCCTGGAGAATGCACTGACAAAGATATGTAACGTCAATAGGGACGAGTGGGATCTCAAAGTACCAACATTATTATGGGCCTACAGGACTACATGAAAAACATTGATAGGACACAAACCATTTAAATTGGTTTATGGTCAAGAAGAAGTGGTGCCATTAGAATTTCTAGTACCAAGTTTGCACGTAGCAGCAATCACACAAATGACAGAATGCGGTGCAATACAGGAGAGCCTGAACCAATTAATGACTATGGAGGAATATTGGATCTTAGAAGGATTCCACCAACAAGTTCAGAAAGCAAGAGATAAATCTTGGCACGATCAACACATCAAGAAGAATACGTTCAAGGAAGGAGACCTAGTACTAATGTATGACAACAAATCATTTTAGCACATGGGAAAGCTCAGAATGCATTGGCTAGGACCGTACGAAGTAAAATTGGTCATAGATGGAGGAGTTGTATAGTTGAAAGAATTATCATGTGTATAACTCAGACGGATGATTAATGGGATCTAGCTGAAGCTCTACAAGGAAAGTCGACCACTCATCACACAGTAGAAAAAAAAAAAAAAAAACAAGGAAAGAACCAAAGAGGGTGCATCGCGTCAGCAGTATAAAGATCACAAAAATTTAGAAACACAACCTCGGAGAGGAGAAGGAAAACAGTCACATAAAAAGGGAAACAACTGGGAAAAGGAAATTCGGCAAAAATAGGATGACATGACAGCACTAGGTGGAATTAAAGGATGACAAGGATGGATGGGATGCCACATTAAATGTACTAACTGAAGAAGGACATGCATAGTAATGGAAAGTATGAACCCATTGGAGATGCATTGAACCCGTATTTAAGGTGAATTAAAACCCATAATTAAGGAAGCGTCATCGACAATATTCATGGAAAACCCATACAACACACAGACACGAAAGAAAATAGTCTATTCACAAAAGAAGAGAAGACAAAGAGAAATAGAGGATGAAAAGCATAGAGCAAGCTCATAGAGGTCACAAAGACCATTCGAACCCAAAAAACAGTCGACATTCACCACCATGGAACCACCCAGGCAAGCAGAAGCGATTCAGAACACCATAAAAGCCAGAGTTCAGACTAGGTCACTCGGAGAGGTGGAAGAAGGTGAACAACAATCATCGGAGATCATCAACATCGACGAAATCCCATCCCTAGAGACAAAACCAGTGCACTCGACACCCATACTGGAATAAATACAACAACCAACACCAGAGGGCATGAATACAGACATACTGACAGAAGTACAGGAGTCGTAGAACCAGGAAGTAGAAACCCTGAAGGAGGCACAACCAAAGAACACCAAACCTGCTTTGGAAGGCAATGGAAAGAAGCCAAATATGGACACAGTAATTGAGCAAGACGAGTCTCAAATGACCATATCACACCACCCACCAGAGGGAGCAGTTGAGTATATCATGGGCCAACCGAAATGGTATACTAAGGAACAACTGGAAGCCACTGAAACTTTGATCCATCCACCACAGTAGAAGAAAGATAGGATACAGATACCCAGATCACCTTGCAAGAAACCGATAGCAGAAATATTTCTACCATGCATACCAAATGGGGTATAGGTAGAACTAGAGCTACTGGGTCACATCGGGAATCTCAAATACTAGGACCACAACATAGGATACAAAGACAAGTTTCTGGAACTTGCGAAAAGAGTATACATGGAGACGGTGGGCATGAGTCAGTTTGGGGAACCGCTTGATCAACCACTCTAATGGGCAACTAAATTGCAGAGGAAACAAATTTTAGGTCTCGTGGACCTACCACATTTTGGCAGGGGTCAACACGTGACCACATCTGTTAAACAACTGCTATCATTCACACATGGTAATGACATCTAGTTGGACAAGCACATCTCAATAGACATTGAGCTTATCACAAAAATAACAGGGTTACCAATTTGAGGCATGGATCCCGCGTTATTTTTGGATGAAAAAACCAAGGAAAAAATGCTATCAGAAGAGATGAAGAAGAAGTATGGCACCGATAGAGGGACAAGAGGGATCATTATCAAGAGGATAACCAATGCATCCACACAATTGGTCGTGTAACTCTTAGCCTACAATCTACCAAGAAAATGTTGCAGGGAGGAAGTCCCAGCTAGGGTTGTTGCAGTTGCATCTCAGTGCATAGAAGGTACCTCAATGAGGTGGGCACCGTACCTATTGAACCTATTCCTGGATGACTGCAAGGATGTGAAGGATCTAGTAACATAGTTCCACTATTCATGGTTGATCACACTAATAGCCTTCATGGGATGGAGACATCCAAGGTATGTAGTTTTTGGCACTAGACCCAAACCAAATCAAGGGGAAAGTTATATGTTGCTCAGAGCCAGGCCAAAGTCGAGGAGAAAAAAGGAGAACAGGTCTATCTTTGAGGGATACCTATGCGACCTACAAGAAGCCATATCCATGGTGTGGAGAATAACACCAGAAGTTGTCGCACGATATGCAGACATCACCAATTTCCAAGCCACGTGACATGCAATGTGGATACAAGCAAGGAAGGATCTGGATAAACAGTGGCTACAAATGCACTACTTTATCATAGAGGGGGACATCAACATGGTCATCAGTGAATGGGACGATGAATGGAGGATTCCATCCATCACCCAGGAAGTGTAAAAAATGACAACAAAAGAAGAGGCAGGGTAGGAAGAAACCCAACCGATGTAAATCCAAGTGCCCAAGAGATGAAGGATGGGCCAGGGAAACGAAATATAGATAGAAGAAGGGCCAATGAAGACAGTGACCTAGAATGAAAATAAGGATAAGACACAGTCGACCATAGAGCAACAACAACAAGTCGAGCTCATGCAAGAGACTAAAGCAAGGTCCAACCCACAAACAACAGGGGCAGACAAGAGGCCAACCACGTAGATGGGAGGTGTGCGCAAGAAATCAAAGGCCCAAAGAACACTGCCAGAATATACTATCACGGATGACGATGGGGAAATGATAGCCCAAATGGTTTAGGATTTTCTATCTGAGGACTTCGATCACACTGCACACCACATGGATAGGATTGAAGAGAAATTGGTAGACATGGAACATATCCTCAAACAAATCAGGGAAGAGTAGCTAGCAAGTAGCAGGGGACTCAAGCCATTAACACCACAGATAGAAGGAAGAGTGCACGAAGAGGAATGAGAGTCAGTCCAGGAAATACTGTAGCCACATGGAACATTCCATATCAACCCTAGTATGTTGCTCATTGATGAAATTGTGGGGCAGACACCATTGATGGACATAAGACAAATCCAACTTGTGTTGACGAGGATACCATCAAGGGAACTACATAGGTTGTAGGTTAGTGTAAACCACGAGGTATAGTCTCGTGCACAAAAACAGTTAACCGAATTGAAGCAGGCAACAAAGAATCAGGAAGCACTGGAAACAGTATATGAGAAGGCTAAATATGATACCCATAAGGAAAGGGATTGCATAAAAGGATTGGAGCAAAAAGTGGCAGGAACTTACAAGAAGATTCCACAGGCTGTGTAGGAAGAGGAAATCACAACGGTAGAAAATATTGATTAGATTGCGCAAGCAATTAATCAATATCAGAAGGAGATAGAGAATATTCAAGAACAAGTCACACCAACCACTCCACCAACAGTGAAGGAGAAAAGGAAGTAGGAAGAAACAATGCAGCTGCAAGAGATAGAGCAGTAGGTTAGTACAACAACTGACTTGTTCGATAAAGAAGCGCAACTTTGGACTATATTGGAGGAGGATCAATAGGTCCAACAGTGGGATAAGGAGGAAGAAAGGATAAACGTAGTGATACAAGAGATCAAGAAGAAGAAAAATATAATACCAATCACAGAATGTGTCAAAGGGATGCAAGACATGAAGATATTGCTGGCATAGCTAATTATTGTGCAAACACAGAAATAGGAGTGGCAGGCTCAAATGGAACCGCTGCAAGAGAAGGTAGCATAAGTCCTGTCACAAGTAGAGGAAGCCAAGGAACATATAGCACAGACCCAGGCAGAGTGCATGGAACTGATCAGTGAGGAAATTGCAGTCTAGATAGTGGACACACTCAAGGAGAAGACTGCGCAGGCATAGACACAGGAAACAACACTCAAGGAAAAGTTCCAGGCAATCACCAAGGAGAATGAGGAGGTACAGAAAGATTAGGTGGCTAGGGACTAGCCACATGTCAGTGTTGGGGGCCTATTGGAGGCAGGCCAAAGGCCAAAGAGGAAAAGCATGGAATTTTTGGGAAATAAAACATGCACAAGAGAAGCAACAGTTGGAAGGAAACACAACACGCATGCATGCAAGGAAAGCGACAGCTAGAAGGAAGAACAACATGCGCGCATGAAAAATAAGACCTAATGGCAGTAGGGTTAGGGTTTTGGTAAGGTATTGTAAATGGATGAAGATCCCAGAATTTATAAATATATATGTTTAGGCATCATGGTCAGTTCACTTTGGAGTACTATTATGCTCTTGTAAGTTACGCGTGAGTTGATGTGATATGTAATGTTTTGTTGTAAGACCTATTTTTTAAGTTGTTGAGCTAGAAGAAATGAGAGAAGGTATATATTGAGGATTAGATCATAGGTTGAGGAGCCTGGTGCGATATAGTTCACCTCATATAGATCCTAACCATCATAGGGGATTTGTAAGTGCCCGACGCTATAGATGCAAACATAATATAATAAAAGCGCTGAGAGCCAAATCTTTGTGGACATATCCCTAGGAGGGGGTGAACCATAGTAATATCTATGTTTTGTGATGAATTTTTTCATGTCTCTATTGTTGGAAGAAATTATTATTATTTTGAATGCATGAATTATTATATTTCCTGTTTAAGTGCTTTTGCAATACTGAAGGAATAATCCTATGAATTACTACATAAATCATGAATAGCAGTATGTTGCATTTACAAGTCATAATAATGGTTCAATATTTAGCTTGCTTATCTCATACTCAATCCTAGGCTGTAAACACCTAAGTATTACATCCACCCATTAAAGTTATCTCGGGTGAGACTGCACATTGCATTTTGTGTGTTGCGTTGCCTTCTGGTTTACCAAGAGGGTCGATAGTTTTAGAGTCTTTGTTGGAACCCCAAACAGACATGAACCTTGGGTCAATAAACTCAGACAGTATAGGAGATAGGTAATCAACAACATTTCTTACAAAATTAGAGGTAAAGGAAGGAAAAATTGGTTCTTATATGAGGACTAGAGTTATGGAATATGGTTGTGGATGTTACAACCATGAGGAAGAGATAAGAGGTATGGATGTTAGCATGAGAAATTTTAATACAAAGTCAAATGGAAGAAGGGATGGGTAGAAGCTTGTCACCATGAGATGCATTCATGGGGATGTGTAGAGCTATAGAGATGATAATGAAAGGATTACAAAGGCTCGGGAGGAGATACTTCAGAGCTTAAACATGTTGCATAAGCAATTTATAAAAGGACTATGAAACTAAGCAAGAGGCTACTTCTAGAAAAGTATAAACATATAGATCCCATAGAAAAAAGGATGATCATGGACATGATAGGCAGTCAAGAAGCATGAAAAGTCACCATCATTCTCCAAGGAAATCCACTAGAATAACTCATGTAAGTTTTGGGAAAGGAAGCAGTCCAAGTGTGTCTCCTACTTGGAGGTAGAGAAGAAGGCCTAAGGTAGACATATTTCAAGGTGAAATCAGGAAGATCAAGCCCCACCAAATTTCAATGGTGAGCAAAGTAAAGGAGAAGAGGTCTAGGCATGGTTGTTGGAAATGAAGAAATACTTCCAGTTGCATGATTAACCCTCCCAGGTAGAAGCTAGAATTTCCACCTACCACTTGAAAGGAAAGGAATCCATGTTGTGAGATCATCTTAGGAAAGACAATAACATGCATGAGAAGAGGATATCATGGAGGCAGTTCAAAGGATATTTTGAAGATAAATATTTTTTCGAGCATTATTATGAAATAAAGATGAAAAAGTTCTTTGAACTCAAGTTGGGAAACATGACAATGGACGGATATGAAAAGAGGTTCTTTGAATTGTTGAATTATGTTTACTTAATAAAATATGAGAAGGTCAAAATCCAAAGGTTTCTAAGTGGGTTACCCTCCTTCTACAATGAAAAGATTAAAAATGATAACCCCAAAAAGTTGGAGGAAGCCATAAGGAGAGAAAGGCATGTTTATGAGCAAAGAAGAGGAAGGGAGGTTTTCCAAGGAGCTTGGAATGAGAAGATGAAAGGGAAAAGAGAATCAAAGGTAGAAGGGTTTTAAGCCACCCTTTTTCAAGAACGACGACCAAGAAAATAAACAAGGTCAATAATACCAAAATGAGCACAAGATTGCATATTTATTTGGGAAAAGGCCAAGGCAACAACCTGTGTAATGTTAGGGATGTGAGGGAAATCACTTATATAGGGACTTCCCTCACAAATGAGAAAGAATGAGGATTGTCCACAACATTCAGGAGGTTGAAATAGTGGAATACATGTGAGGAAATGTGCCAAGTATTTATGCAACCTTGGAAAAAAATAAAGCATAATATCAATCCCCCATGACTGAAGTGGAAGCTAAGATTGATAACGAGGCCATAGAAATTTTGATTGATTATGGAGCTAGCCATAGTTACATAAATGATAACATTGTTGAAATATTTCACTTACAAATGAGTAGGCATAATAGATATTGGCTAGTTCAATTATCCATAGGGCCTAAGAGAAAGATAAATGAGTTGGTTAAGGATTGTCTAATAGACATGAATGGACTTAGAAAGAAGGTAGATGTAAACATCATATCATTGTGTTCATATGACTGTCTAATTAGCATGGATTGGTTGGAAAAACACCATGTTGTCCTAGAATATTATAAAAAGACAATTACATGTCATTATGAAAAAGGGAATCAAGGAAATATTCAAGGAATTCCAAGAGTTGTAGTTGTTAGAGATATTCCATCCATGCATTTGAAGAAGAGTTTCAGGAAGGGATGACATATTTTTGCAGCCCATATGGAAGAGGAAACCATAGATAAAGTGGAAAACATCGAATACCATCCAATCTTGAGGGATTTTGAAAATGTTTTTAGGGAAATTCCAGGATTGCCACCAAAGAGAGACACTGATTTCTCTATTGATTTAGTGTCAAGAGTTTCCTAGTGTCCAAGACACCATACAAAATGGGCACACCAGAATTGAAAGAGATGCATATGTAGCTTGAAGAATTTTTAAAGAAGGTTTATATACGCCCAAGTGTGTCACCTTGGGGAGCCCCTGTTCTTTTTGTGAAGAATAAATATGGAACCTTAAGGATGTGTATTGATTGCAGATAGTTGGATAAGGTCACCATAAAAAAAACATATCATTTTCTGATAACTAATTATTGTTTTGATCAGCGGAAAGGTGCATGAATGTTTCCCAATATTGACTTGAGATTAGGATACAATCAAGTAAGGATAAAGGAAGAAGACATCAGCAAGAAAACATTTAAGACAAGATATGGGCATCATGAATTCATGGTAGTGCCATTTGGAATATCAAATTCCCCAACATTTGTTATGTTCCTATTGAACAGAGTGTTCAGGGAGTACCTGGATTTTTTTTTAATTGTGTTCCTAAATGATATACGCATCTACTCTAAGTTAGAAAAAGAAAATGGGCAACATTTAAGAATGGTGTTGCAAGTTTTAAAAAATCATAAATTGTATGCTAAGTTAAGTAAGTGCATCTTTTATCAAAAGAAGATTCACTAATTGGGGCATACTATTTCAACAGAAGGGATAACAATGGATCCCGAGAATATAGAGGCCATTAGAGGATTCCAAACACCCAATAATGTCACATAGGTTATATCAATCATGGGTATTTTAGGTTATTACCAAAGATTCATAAAAGGATTTTCAAAGATTGCAAGCCCAATAACTTATTTACAAAAGAAAGAAGTGAAATTTGAATGGACTTCCAAGTGTGAAGAAAACTTCCAGCAGTTGAAAGACATATTTACGAAGAGCATTGATATTGAAGATTGCATATATTGATGAATATTTTGTTGTGTGCATTGATGCATGAAAGGAACGAATCGATGGAGTTCTCATTCAAAAGGATCATGTGGTATGCTATGAATCCAGAAAATGAAAAGGGCATGAGAGAAATTATGCTACCCATGATATAGAGTTAGCAACAATTGTACATGCATTAAAAATGTAGAGGAATTACTTCATGGGGAAGAAATTTGAGATAAGGACAGACCATTATGCTCTGAAACATTTGTTTGGACTTCCAACATTAAATCCCAAAAAAACTAGATGGCTGGAATTTCTAAGTGAGTATGAATTTGAAATTAAGCACATAAAAGGAAAATAAAATCAAGCAGTTGACGCACTCAGCAAGAGAGCTCATGAGAGCCATATTGCAACCATTAGTATGTGCATGAAAAATTTAAAAGATAAAATTATTGAAGAATCAAATTCATATCAACATTACCTAAAAATAAAAGAGACATTACAAAAAGGAAAATTTCAGCAAAAAAATAATTCTTATGAGCTAAAAGAAGATGGAATTCTCATGTACAAAGGAAAAGTGTATGTGTCGAATTCCAGTGAGCTGAAAAATGTAGTTCTAAAGGAAATGCATAATGTGCCATATGTCGAGCACCTAGGATATCAGAAGACAATTGCAGCTATAAGAAGCCAATACTTGTTAGGAAATAGAGAACTTCCATGCTAAACCTAGAAGAAGAGGAAGAAATATTTAATCAAGAAGGTAAATGACAAAGCAAACATTCAGAAAATAGATATTTATCTCTAGAAAACCAAATGGGAAAACCAACATTTCTTGAGTGTCTTACTCTCTTGTTGTCTTATTCATTCAGAATAAAAGGTTACATGTCTAACCTTGGTCTACACCTAAGACAGAATCAACATCATACCTTATTTCTTTACACAAGAACGACCTTGTAGCCAATTCAGCTTACATCTACATGACCATCAACCTCTAAAATGATTTTTCCAAAGATTAGTTTTTACAACATTACAACATGCCTTATTTATAGGATTTATAGTAGGAAAATACTTAAATAAAGGTGCCCAAAAATGGTTTCATATCCACACATATCATTGGCTATAAATCTCGTGAATATTAGTATTTTTTTACAGTCGACTACCGAGTCGGTTTACCAGTTGGCTATTAGCCAACCTCCATTTGGAATTCAGTATATTTCCACATGACTGTCTCTCGACTTCTTGTTGGTTTACCTTTTCGACTTGTTTTCAAGCATATTGACTTCAAATTTATTCATTCAAACACTTCGACCTTTGACTTTCTTCGCCAATTGATCCACCTCAAATAAAATTTCACTGCAAATAATATAACAACACAACATGATCCCACTTGTTGTATTCTTTGCTGAAACAGGGACATTCTTAAAATTTCATTCATAGACCCAGAGATACAATGTCCATTGCCTCTCTACACCAAGAGAAATTCATAGCACTCATAGAATTGGTCAAAGAATCTACTATTTTTTCCAATGTGTCTACTTTCTCCAGCAACACCTTGTTTCTTTCTTTCATGTCTCTCACAAAATGGTATTCTACATCAATATGCTTAGTCTTGGAATATAAGTTAAGTTATCTGCCATAAGTATTGTGATTTGATTATTGCAACTTATATTCATAGCTATCTACTCAAACTCGATTCCTGAACACATCCTTTGAAACCATATTGATTCTTTTCTTCCATGAATGGTTTCCATGTATTCATCTTCTGGTGTTGACAAGGATACAACGATGTTACAAAACATTTTTCCTCACTCCATGCAACTTTCTTAGATGGCCTTCCATTACACTCTGCAAACTTGAAGTCCCCTTTTCTGTTTATTCCAGATCCAAAATGCACATTTTTCCACATATACGCACCCTATAAGTTATACAACAAGCGTATACACATGTTTCTCCACTACATCCCGTGTACATAAGTTTTGGTGCTAAAAATTAAAAATTATGTCGGGTTTCCATGCCATGTCACGAGATCCATGATCCTTGACCTTCCATATACTAGAAATGATTCACTTTGACCCTTCAATTCCATTTGAAAGATATAAATTGAGCCATATCCAATCCTTGAGGGAATTGGGAAATTAAACTTTAAGAGAAAAGAAACTCTGGAAAAATTTCACTTCATATTGAGTATGCATCCTTTTGTCCTTAAAAGTCTGAACTTATTTTGTTCAACCCCAAAGCTCTTCCTTATTTTTGATGGAGAACCTCATTGACTCCCATATATGAGATTTGCTTTGTGGAGGATTGAAGTGGTGGAGGCCCAAGTGGAGGAACTTAGTTTCTCGGTTTCTATATGTGTCATTACAGAAGCTTGTCACCTATGTACTTCTGCTGATTATTTTAATAGAAATACTCTTTTCTCGTCCAATTGATGTCTTGCAAATATTTGAATGATTATTCCATGGGCGTATTTGTCATGTATGTTAATGGATTATGCTAATTTATATGTTGAAATTATATATTATCACCATATTCTTGTGTATCTTGGTTTTTGAGGACAACTTGCAGGTATAAATATTTGGGTCGCGTGCTCAATGATGGTCTTCTTCAAATGTTCAAACAAGGTAGGCTCTTAGTATTGTCTTGTTATCATTTCATTTATATATCATACTTGGGATTAGAGTTGATCTTGGGGTGTCTTTCCATTTGTTGTGGTTTACCATTATCCATAGAGAGATTTTCCTCGTAACAAAATTGGCGACCATACTGGGGATTGATCTCATGTTTGGGGTTTCAAGTTTTTTTCTCTTTGATTTTCTCTATGTTTTCCTGAGTTTCTTTGTCGCTTGTTCCTTGAAATCCTATTTTTTACCTTTCATCTAAGCGTCTTGGCTTAACCCTTTCCCTGGAAGTGTTTTTCTTGGTATACGTGGTTTTTCCCTTGATAGACGCATACATACGCGAGCTATCTTCCTTTAGGGAGAATATATACGTGCTTGTTTCTCAAATAATCACATAAATCATCTCTTAAGTCTTGCTGGTTGATTTTGGTGTTTGTTGGGTGAGTTTTGTTGGTTGTTGAGTCTTCTTGGGTCCTTATTCTGACTATTAGGTTCCTACAGAATGATAGGAATCCTATTTATTGTTGAATGTTTGGGTGGATTTATTTCTTTTCATATTTTTCATTGGTTGTCCTTACACATTGGTCTTGCTTCTTCGTATCCTGCTTGGCTTGTCTCTTTTTTATTGCAGTAGGGTCTTCTTGTGAGGTTATCATTCAGTCCTTGCATTTTCTCTTCTTTATATCGAAAATACAAAAATATTTTCTTATTTGCATTGTACTTATGGCATTTGCACTTTTGATTACTTTGCATTGATTTTGACACATTTGGAAAGATTGTACTACATTGAAATTGTAGAGATTGCATTGGAAAGACTTCATTTAGAAGCATACCATATCTTTTAAATTAAATAGTAGTACTTAGAAGTTTTTTTATATTTTCTTATTTTTATATGTTGAGTCGTAATACCATCAGTTTCATGACCGCAACTCTTGAGTAAATAGAATCCATTAAAATTAATGGTGATTAATTAACATTGATTAGAAATGATTTTATTTTTCAGGGTACATGAACAAGTATAGGACATAGGGAGTTGGAAGACAATTTTATGAGTACACTTCTCCAAGGATATTAAACTAAACATATGTTTCTGACCAGGGAGTGGTGAAACCCATTGTCTAATCAATGAGGTCAGGAGGTTCCTCTCACACCAGAGTTAAGAACAAGGTCATGCAAAGTTCGTTGTAGAGATATCCCTCTAATGCCTTCCGAGCATCGAATATATTTCTTGGGTTCTATTTGTATTTGGGGCTCTCACTTGTACGTTTACCTCCTTAAGAGTCGGTGCTTTCGATATTTTGGGCTTTGTTACCCTACCCATACAGTTGACCAAACTTATGACCGCTCGCCTATGCATTGGTTATATCGTGGTGACTCTAGTTGCTTGACAAAGTAGCCACATAGGTTACATGAAGGGGTTATTCTGCAAGTACCCTGAGTTAGATAAGGGTCGAACAACACACAACCTTTATGGAGGATTGCCTCTACAGGGCGATCTAACCAACTGCATTGTTAAGACCATGAGGGCCCTTATAACTGATTCTGATACCTCCAATATTTTGAAGGGACTCTTAGGCCCCTCTTGGGAGAGACATACCCACTCTAGTGTGGGAGGACCCTTTCAACCAATATATCTTGTTTGTGTGTATTTTCCTTTTTTTCTTTATTTTGGTGTGCTCTTTGATTATTAGTTGGCCCTAGGAATGTTTTTTATATATCGAGTTCTAAGTCATCTTGGAGCAATGCCATCCTCCTCATCGGTCTCTTCATTTGTTGAAGTTACCACCATGTCTTAATCCTTTACCAAAGATGCCTTCTAAAATATGTAGAGTTAATAAATGTGGTACTTATATCTCCACATCCTAGACTCATGATCATCCATTTATGAATGTTGATTCAGACATGAACGTCTCGGGGATTCCTTCGACTCCCTTCTCTTATATGATTAGTGATATCCCCTTGACTCCTTCATGCTCGACGGTGTGGGTGTTGGAGGTTCCCTCATCTAGTGCTACCCAACCTGTGATTTCTACTCGACCCATGAGAATGAACCCTTTCGAATCTATTTTTTGCATGTCAAGTCATGATTCTCAGTCAATACCTTCAGCCTCTAATCCCTTTTCTTTTGGTATGCCCGACATGATGTCGCAAATCTCATCCTTTGCTTCAACAACTAATGTGAATCCTAGTTTTGGGTCTGGGGGTATGATACCTCCTTATGGTCCTTTCTCATTTGGTTGAGGTCATATTCCCCCAAAAAATCCTACAATTAGAGGTTGGAATCCTCCTTCCTCTAGGCCTAATCCTAACTTCAATGCTCTGGGATGGAGTGCTCAAATGGGAGGACAATTTACTTCCTATATTATTACCTTCATTCCCTCTTCCTCCACTCTAATTCCAACAAATGAAATTATTATGGTGAATCCCCCTTTGTTCTATGGTGTTCCATCTGGAGGGATTCAATTTCATAGTATGGGAAACCCCCAACATGAATTTCCTTTGTCTGGGGGAAATGTATATAATACTTATCATGCCCCTTCCACAGGTATGGTGCCCTTAAAACCTTTCATGAATCCTTTTGGAGGAGGATATTATCCTATCGGACAAGGCCATGGTATATACCAAAACCTTGGATGGTCTGCAATCCCTCAGCCCCAATATTTCCCGGGATCATGGGCTCAGACGTCGCAACCATGAATCCCTTTTCTGCCCATGCTTAATCTACCAAATTTTTCAAAATTAATGAATGACCTTGTGTGTCATGATTCATCACGCCCCCCCATCCCCACCAAGCTTCCTTCGGACATTCCAAAATTATAGGGAAATACTGGTGAGGATGTGGGTGATCACATAACAAATTTTCATCTATGGTGCTCATATAACTCCCTGAATGACAATTCTATTCATTTGAGGATATTTCAATGCACCCTCATGGAGGTCGTCAAAAAATGGTACATTGAGCTATAGGGGGGGCCTTATGGAACTTTCAACCAGATGGTATCGATTTTTCTCAACCACTTCCAATTGTCAGTTCATTACGATGATGGAAAATAACTTCTGTCGACCTTTCACCAAGATAAATCCATGCATATCTCAGACCATATCTATGAGTGGCGTAGATGGAAGAGGTTGATTAAAGCCTACATTCCTCCAGAGTTTTTGTTGGAATGGTTATTTAAGTCCTTATTTCCTTATATTTTGAAGGATGTCTCTACATCCAAAGTAACATTTGAGGAAGAAGACATTTTCAAATCCCAACAATTGGACCTCATATATGATCAATATGGGATGATTTATGAAATTCTCCCTGATGCACCATGGTCAAACTACAAACCTAGAAAAAACCGTGGTCCTCATGATGATGTAATCATAGGCTATGCAAATGCTAAGACTACAAACTTGGTGACGAACAAGTTGAAATATTTGTCTCTAATCCATCTTGTAGTAGGACATGCTTTGACTTTGTCCTCCACTCCCACTCATTCAAAGGATGTGCATTATGTGTAGTCATCATCCAACCCAAATGGTAACCAACAACCGAGAGGGAATAGAAGGAAAGGACAAGTTAATAACTGTAAGGGTGGGAAAAATAATAAAAAAACCAAGGACGATAGTAACAATGATATATTGAATAATAATGTTGGTGAGGGAAAGAAAGAAAAGTGGAAGGTTAAGTTTCCTTGTAAACTTTGTAAATATTATCACTTTAACCACCTATGCCCCAAAATCAAGGAAGCCTCGAGGCTCTTATCGCAGCCTCCCACTGTGCTAACAAACATGTTTCAACAGAATCAACATATGGCCTTGGGGACATCCAACATTGAAAAATCATCGAGCAGGAGTCAAAACCCTTTGGCACATGAAGTTGGCCATCTATGCATCAATATGGTCAAGTTTCAAATTTATGTAGCCACTTGATCTCATGATTACGGTTATTCATAGAATATTATATGTTCAGAGTCTCCTCCTCCTCAGGACACACCCTTGAATATCTAAAAGATGGAACCTTTTACTTGTATTCTGAAAGGAGTACTAAAGCATTGTGCCCATAATCCTAATACCAAAGCCACCCAAAACTATTCTATTGTTGAAGATCTAGGCCAAACCCCTTATGTGATGTTAGATTTGGAGGTGCTCTAGATGTGTCCTTCATAGAGGAACACCTTGTTATCTTCGTTAGGATCTCTAGATCCGTGTGGCTCAAAGGTTATCAAGTTTAACATCATGGATGTTAAGCCTTTATTACGTTACCACATGGCCTTTCAAATCCATGTGGAGCACACGCAAATTACCATCAAAAGTATTGTAATTGATGAAGGTGCTATGACATGTGTGATGTCTCTAACCTATTGGAAATCCATTAGCTCTTCGACCCTGTCTCAATATATGACTATGTTAACCGCATTTGATGGGCATTCATTTTGATCCCATGAAATCATCCCTGATTTTTTGGTCCAGTTTGGTGGGAAGATTATGGAAGTTGATGTTGAGGTGGTTGATGTGCCTCTTGACTACAATTTACTACTAGGGAGTAATTGGACTTATTCCATGATAGCCATCATGTCATCTGTTTTCCACACTTTATCTTTTCCTCGCGAAGGAAAGATAGTGATGATTGATTAGTTGTACTTTGTGCATGTTATTCCTAGTGCATCGGTTGGAACTTTGGTCCCTGTGATTGATAATTATCAGTAGGAAATTGAGGATGTTAGTGTCGATTTATATTCTTCTTTTATGGGTATCTTTGATTTCATGGAATCAATTCACCATATTCATGCTATTTCTAGTGATTATTCATCATTGATGAGGTTCATTCCTTTTTGGACTTCGTATTTCAATGACCCTTGGACCCTACCTTCCCTGACTATGTTGTATGAAGTTCAGTCGCACATTGGGATGGTAATGCCACTGTCAGCAACAAAAGTTGCGTATCAGGCTATTCTTGATGCTACTATTGACCTAGATCCTTCCTCCTCATGGATGGACGAGGTGGATCATGTTTTAGATCCCGTATGGGCTGCTCAATAATATTTTTCACATGATTTCCTCGATGATACTATAAATCCAGATGAAGCCATATTAGAGGCCATGTCTAGTCCTGATAATCCTTCAGACGATATGCATCATCGATCCTGTTTTCTCCCAGATATTTTTAAGATAAAAAAGGATGAATTTATATCTACCTTGAGTGAGATGGTAATTCATGCCATGGATTCATTAGATATGCATGGTATTTATTCCAAAGGAAACATGGAGAATATTTCTCCTACCATCATGATCGACATCTCTAGTATCCCTGGTAAAATTTAGAATGTATATATCCATGTGGATTGTTCACCTGAATAAATTCAAATCTACACCAATCTCTTCAAAGAATTGTGAGATTTATTTTCTTGGTCATATGAAGAGATGCCAGGGATCGACCCCAACATTGTCAAGAATGAGATTAAAACCTATCTGGATGATAAACCTGTTTGACAATTTCTTAGAGTTGTTAATCCTAGGAAGGCCCCCGCTATTAAGGCATAAGTAGAGAAGCTACTTAATGTTGGTTTCATCTACTCAATTCCCTTGACTAATGGGTGTCAAATCCCATTCCCATAAATAAAAATCAAGGAATCATCTGTGTGTGTATGGATTTTAAAGACCCAAACAAGGCTTGTCCTAAAGATAACTTCCCTACTCCTTTCATTGACCAGATTCTTGATAAGTGCATGAGAAGTAAAGTCTTTTAATTTATGGACGAACTTTTAGGGTATAATAAAATCTAGATCAAACCCAAGGACCAACATAAGACAACATTTATTTGTCCTTCTGTTGATTTTCATATTGGAAAATTCCTTTCGATATTAAAAACACCAAAGCAACCTTCCAACGTGCCATGACCTTTGCATTTCATGATCTTAAGCATATTGGTGAAGCTTAGATGATCTCTCTTCTCACTCTCGCAAGAGAGTATATCACTCCACTCACCTTCGAATAGTATTTGAGAGATGTTGTTATTATCGCATTCGTTTGAACCCTCACAAGTGCATCTTTTGCATTAGGTCTGGTCATTTTTTATGATTCATAGTGTCTGATCATGGGATCATGGTAGATCCTATGAAGGTGGAGGCGGTACTTTAATTATCGCCCCCACAAAAAATTCAAAAAATTCAAGGTTTATAGGGAAAGGATAAATTCCTACATCGTTTCATAGTGAAAAATTCCAATTTAACTAAAGGTTTCATGCATATTTTGAAGAAGGACACTCTGTTTATATGGGATGAGTGAGACCGAGAATCCTTCAATTCTCTTAAGAAATCTTTGGTATTGGCAGCTCTGTTGAAACCTCTAGACTACAATAGAGAGTATTTTCTTTATATCATCGCATCTGAAGGGATGGTTGGTATGGTTCTAGTTCAAGAGTACGATGAGCTCCATCATAACATTGTCTACTATATCAATCGAAACCTAGTTGGTAATGAACTTAAATACTCTCACGTAGAGAAGTTGGCCTTGGCCGTCGTACATGTGGTTCTGAGATTACAACATTGTATATTACTTTCCATAATTACCATAGTTGTGTATATCAATTCATTTCAATACGTCCTCACCAGGTGTATCATAGGGGGGAAATACAATAAGTGGATTGTTATTTTGCAACAATTTGATCTCAATTTTGCTTTTGTGAAATATAATAAATTGTTAGTTTTTGCTGAGTTGATATCGGACTTCCCTCGACTAGATGAGGAATTTTTTCATGAGGATTCATCCGTGGATGAACATATTTTCCTTATCTCATCTTCATACCCATGGTATGTAGACATTTTGATATATCTTCAAACCTTGAATCTACCCCAGCACTATCGATAGAAGATCGATGATGTATACGTCATCAGGATAAAAACTACCTTATTATCGGCGACACTTTGTATCATCGAGGGGTACATAATATTTTACATCATTTCTTGACTCATGAGGAGGATGAGGTTGTTCTCAATGACTATCATAGTGGGGCATGTGGTGGCCATTTATTCAGTATTGCGACAACCCAAAAGATATTGTGAGCCGGTTATTTTTTTCCATCAATTTTTAAAGATTCTATTGAAGCGGTCAAGAAGTGTCACCCTTTCTAGGTGTTCAATCAGAAAATGCGATTGCACCCAACCCCTCTTCACCCAGTCGTCACCATCGGTTCCTTCACCAAGTGGGGGTTATATTTTATGGACTATGACCTAGCCTTGGTTGGGGGACACCAACATATTATCATGGTCATGGATTATTTTACTAAATGGGAAGAGGCCATGCATATCGTTAAATATGATGGTAAGATTGCAACATTATTCATATCTAACCATATTATAGCCCAGTTCGGAATTCAAAGAGAGATTGTCACTGAACATGGTAGTCACTCTCAGAATGAAATGATGAAAGAGTTAGCATCAAAACTGGGGTTTAAGAACGTTCATTATTCCCTTTACTATCCCCAGGAAAATATACAAGTAGAGGTTGTTAATAAATATCTCAAGACCATTTTGCAAAACATTGTTAGCCAGAGTAAGTCTAACTAACATCTGATGTTTTACCCTACACTTTGGGCATACCAAACCATGGTAAATACTTCCACTGGTTTCTATTCCATTTTAGTTAGTACATGGCATCGAGTTGATTCTTCTGATTGAATGTGAAATCCCTTCCCTTAATTTGTAAATTGAGCTCCTATCTGACACATCCAATATTGAAGAATGTCTTGTGCACCTGGAGCACCTCGATGAGTAGCGTAGAAACAACTCTATGACTATCGAAGTGAATAAAACATGTTTTAAGGTTCATTATGATAAGTATGTTTGTCCCCGACAATATGTTGAGGGTGACTTGGTTGTCCTTTATGACCAAGACAAATAACCATTGGGGGAAGTTAGGTTCAACCCCATGTGGCACAATCCTTATATCGTGAAATGTGTCTTAGAGAAAGGAGCCTATGAATTAGAATATTATGAAGAGAATATGTTGGATGAGCCCATAAATGGGCTCTACCTTAAAAGGTATTACACTTGAGCCCTTAAACTTGGGCATGAACTTTGTATACAAGTGTATCTTAGTGTATATACTTATTTATATTTTCCTTTGTGTCATCGGCTTGCTTATCAAGTTTTACCTTGGTTGGAAGATGTCAACGAAGTCTTTAGTTTACTTAGGATTAGAGGATGGTGCCAGTCATCATACCTGGAACTGTTAGCCTATGGCTTACCTTTACCAATCACTAAGTCTAAATTGTCACCTATTTTTGTATTATTCATTTAGTATATTAGTAATATATCCTCAAGTCATGACTAATGATTTAGTTAAGATTGCCTATCCTAGTCATCATGCATGATTTTAGGATCTAAAGAAAATCGCTCTATGAGGTGGTGTTGTTCCTGAGTCTGTACTTAAGGCTTAGAAGTACAGTGTCAAGGCATCCAAAAGTGGGTAAAAGATGGAGAAGATAGAAATGTAGACCTTCGGAAAAGGAAACTAGGGAACATTTCTACGTTGGTGTTGTATAGCTTCCAACTATTCCTGGATAGTTATATCTTGTTCAATGGCTGCCCATGAACGCTCAAGTTCGACCCGGTTAGTAGTCGTTTTAAGAATTGTATCGAAAAGGTTTAAGGCAATGTGCGTTTGGTTCGATATTAGGCTGTGCTGGTACAGGGATAGTCATGGAGGAACAGTAAAAGTGGGAAAAACTTCAAAGAGAGATTAAGTGTTGTCTCAATTTGGTCGTATAAAAGAGAATTTACGGTTTTAGGAATAAAATAGGGATGCAAATCAAAGGCTCTTTCCCATAACTGTATTATATTTTAATAAAAGATGTGAGGTGGGAGAAAAACATTTAGCTGTCTATAGTGTAAGGCTCCTATCAAGGGAGAATCTCACGTATCAACAGAAGATAAAAATCGTAAGGAAATAACCGATGTAGCAGAGAATATGTGAAGAATTCTGAAAATGTAGACTGGTCTTACACCCGCTGATAGCTGGTACAGAGAAAAAATAGTAAACAATTATAGAAAACCAAAATTCATTCGCTATAGTAGTGGTTGTACTAAATTATAACGAAGCACATAAATTAGGAATATGAAATGAAACGAAATATGAGATACAAGGAAACAAACTTGTAACACAGTCATGATGGAATTGAGAATCTTCAGATTTGCTTGTATTAACTCTCAAATGTAAAAAACTCTGTTACAATCAACACAAAAAGGTCCAGCCTTGTTTATTTCTTTCTGTGGTATATTTATACCATTTTACAAATAAGATAGAATCTCAATAGTCAAAAAATTTCGGTTATGATAGGGAGGAGAGAAATCTCTCTATTTCTTCTTCTCTGTCTTCACTTGGTGCGAGACGTTTGTCTTTGTGTGGGCTCGGTGCAAGCAGCACATCTTTCAACCAGCTGAGATATTAGCCGAGACGGTTCTGCTTGACAGCTGGCTTCGAAGAAGTAACATTCTCAGGCTAATTGGTGCAACATGTCTTCCATATGTCCATCTGTGATGTCGATGGCACATAATTGCACGCTGGGTTTAATCATGTATTTATCTACTTGGACTATGTCCACCGTAGTCATCTGAGAAATATCAGCCGAATCTTTTTCCTCTTTTTCCTTCAGATCAAGCGAGATCTTTCCCACATTCATTTGCATCAATGTCTCAGCATTACCTCCGATGTCGATGCCTAGTAGATCGTCATCTATAGAATTTAAGGCCTCCTCTAGGGAATTGGTTATCGTTTTTGCTTACTGCTTGCCTTCGGTGATGTTATGTTTCCATTCCTTTAATAGAATGTTCCCTCTGGTTTTCTCTGAAATGGTGAACCTGGGAGTACCTGCTGAAACCTTGTTGTTCATGGCTATCACAGCCTCCTGGAAGGCGACTTGATCTGCTCCAACATCCCTTTCTATGGAAGATAAGTTCTTGGAAACTTGATTTACCAGCAAACAATTGTCTTGGATCGCTTCTATCTTGGCCAACAAATTCCACTATGCCGCAGAGACTCTGTTTCGAATTTTGATTGCCTGAGATTTGAACATCCTGATGTTTATCATTCTTCTCTCGGTGGTCTCCACCCTAGCCCACAACTATTTGATCAAATCCCTTTGTTGGCTTGCTTGCATCCAATCATCCCGGACCACCAGTTGTGCTTGCTCAAGCTTAGTTTTGAGCCTCTCTATCTCATTCTTATTGGCCAATCTGGAAGGCTCTATTCCCATGCTCGCCTGATCTTTAACATTCTCTGTTGTTGTGGCCAGTCTGGCTTCAAGGGTCCTAATTAGGCAATTTTTTCTTTTAAGTTGGTTATTTAAGAGCCTGATTGAGAATTGACTCGTCAAGGCATACGCTCCTAGTGTCCCTACTATTTCTGTGGTGATTTGCTCATTTTTCTTGTCATTCCATCAGTTATGACTTTATACTTCTTGGCAGTCAACTCTCCTTCTTGGTAGAATTCCCTTTTTACTACTACCTTTCTCTTCTTATCGAAGAAAAACTCATTTGGAGGGAGTTCTTCTACCCTTATGGGCATCAATTCTTCATTGAATATCTATCCCACATAGATATTTCCCTGCGTCGACTGCAAGGGGTTAACTGATGTGATAGGTTCCCCGATCTGCTTCGTAGATTTTCCTGGAGTAGCAACTGGACTCTGCTTCTTTGGTAGGTATAGAGTCTTTATCTCTGTCTCCAGATTCTGCTTCTTTGGCGGGTCTGGAGTCTTTATCTCTGCCTCCAGATTCTTCATTTTCTCCCCCTCTTCCTGGTGTTTTCCTTGATCGGGAGTTGCATCTCTAGAGCTTTGACATCTTTCTGTTTAGCCTCCGACGTACTTGGACCCTCACCTCGCAACACTGCAGGGAGACAACTACGTCGATGTTCCTGGAACTTCAGAACATCGGCTCTTTCCTTGGGTGCCAAGGATTGTATCCGGGCTAGAATCTCCTCATAGGACCTTGCTCCTCGGAAAATGTCATCCAAGGGTGAATTCTCATGCTCAAATCTCTTGAGCCCGCAATTGGCCAAATGATTCCTCATGACCCTCTGTGGATCGTGCTTCTTGTATTCGATGGAGACCAAATTTAGGTCTTCCAAGGCTGTCGCCTCGTCTTTGGCATGCCCGAAATCTAATAAAGAATAAGAATTCAAACGGACAGGAAAAGATGGCCATACCTTCCTCGAGTACCCTTTAAGTTCTTTTCTTACACCGCCAATTACCATTTTCTAGGAAACCTTGCAACAAGCTAGCTTGTCAGGAATGAACAATGGAAACACATGCGGAGGGACTGAAGCCCCGAAAACTCAGAGGTAGGAAAATTCTTCTTCTGCATACCAGTCTGCTATGCTTCTCAGATTCATTACTATGCTGTCCAAGATATGGGGTGGTGGGTGACCAAAAATGGCGACATGCAGGGGCACCATCACCCAGTTAAAAATTTGATACGATTTTTTTTTTGCTTTGTTTTCCCATAATTTTGCATGATATACATGTATGGGTTCGTCTTCGGCCGGAGTCCAAATCCATATCATTAATGGAAATGGTGTCATAGAACAAATTGCGTCTATAATGTATGCAGACATTAAGAATGACGATGCCTTCCCATTCTCCTTCTACTCCCGATACTCTGTGACCTGATTGGTCAAGCTATCCGAAAGCATCTTTGCCCAGTTAAAGGAACTGCCTTCGGTGACCCGAAACATTAGAGGCACCCATGCAAGGAAAAAATGTGATGTGTCCTCTTTCCCATATAATCGACAAGTCATCATGGCCACATATATGTACTAGGGTTCTAATGAAGCTATTGAATATATGTCGTGGGTATCATCTTTGAACTTCGCGGTGTTTGAAACCCAATATTTTATCAAACTGGACATGGTTTTATCATACTGTTCTCATTCCTTCTCCTTGAACTTTTACAAGAACTCAGCGCCATATGTGTAGTCGGACGTCGTGGGAAACTTATACATGGTTTGCATATGCTCTGGCCTGAAAGTCTCGATGGTGACTCTCTGCTCGTTCATGATATTCCTGGTCAGTATGTCCACATGGTCCAATGCCCATCGGACCATGTCATAATATGGAATCAACCGCGGTCTGGCTGCCACTCTGTGCATTTCGGATTGGACGACTATTTTGTACTTGGTGGTTAAATCATATTTTTTGTTTCTGTCAGAGTCATCGGAATAATCCACCAATTCTGCTTGCAGAATATCTAAAACATATGACCAGTTTGGGACTGAGTTGATACTTCGGGGCGAAGTATCAGAGACATTGTGAGCCTTGTCCCGAAACCTCAACATTTGCCTTCGATGCTTTTCGCGGAGCCATGGCTGAAGCTTGTGTTTTATCTCTTCTGCGATAGAACTGCGTATACATACAAAAGTCAGTTTACTCAGAGGTGACATGCTCTGCGTGCTATGAAAATGCATTTGTTATAATGAAACACAACTCTTATATATACTAAAAAAAAAACTCGGTACCTTTCAGAACAAGTTTGTCAAATCACATTTGGAAATAAATTCTTCCATAAAAATCCAATCTTATATTTATCAATCTACACTATTTCCTCATTAATGTCATAAATTTTGGCGGTTTTAAAATATCAGTTGGTGCATGGAGGAAAAAGGCTACCTCGAAAATCGTGCAGACATCAAAGTGCGGGATATTCATTGATTTAGCTTAGTTAATCTGATTTTACCGTTGTTAACAATGTTTCGGTACTCGTTATATTGGGGATTTTACTTTAACATTTTGAGTCTCTAACACCTGAGACTGCAAAGATCGATTTTGTTTAATAAAAGGTAATCGTGATTTAGGGCTTGATTAATTTTATAATTATTATATTCGCCATATCGCGACTCGGAGCTTCGAAGATAATTTTTTGGAAGATTTACATGCCGAGATGTGAAACTGCGAGATTGCGATAACATGACTTAATTAAAAGGGAAGATAATCTTGGATTAAGTAATTAATTAATCACGTTATGACTGCAACATGATTTTGCGATTCGGGGTTTAGATGATGAAACTTTCGAAAAGGACAACGCCGAGTGGCGAAATGTTGAGAAAATATTTTACCACGGTTTAACTTTTACCCTTAATCTTAACATGATTTACTCAAATAAGGACCTCGTGTTCTTGGCTATCGGGGCTATGACAATAAATTTTTGGGTTTGGCGAATGCCAAGGCGTGAAACCCCGATGATGTCTAATCATGAGTTAAGGAAAAAATTACCCTTGTTACTGTCTTGAGTGAAAAATTAAAACGATTTCACTGTTTCGTGGCTCGGGACGTGTGAACTACATGACTTATTATCCGACTTACGAGATCCTGAAGTAGAACCAAAGATGAAACATTTTTTACGAAAGGTAGGACTTGTTTCGAGAGTAGAATAATCATTGTTGCTCGCATGATAAAACTTCAGAGATCTCGATATCTCAGAGGGAAATTATGAAAACCATCTTTAGATTTCAAGTGTTAAAATGAAATTTGTGACGGGATAGAAAAACAAGGGCGGCTCCAACATAGGCTCCAACTAAGGATCCCTCCTTCCTGTGAGGCGGGAAGAACAGTAGACCACGTGCCAATATTGGGTATATGGAGTCAAAATCTCAATCAGGCAAAAAGGTTCCCGAGAAAAGAGGATCGAGGGGGGAAAAAGACTTTGTTCTTTACCTTGAAAAGTTTTTTCAAAATCAGATACTCTTTTTAAACATAGCTATAGTCCCTTTCACAATTTTCCCTTTCCCGCTACTAAATTCAGGTATGTTTTAAGACAATCAAAATAGTCCTAGGAGACCCAACAGATCTTGCGGCTCTTAGCTTGCATCAAAAGAATAAGATTATATGTTTTTAATTGGGCAGTCCCGTCTGAATTTGGGATGTGGATCAGGTTTTAGAAAGCATTGGTTACCAGAGTAGAGTGATATTCATGTATAACATCCTTACATATATCTCAGACATTGCTTCACTTCCAGTGAGCCTGTTCAGTACCCCGATGAAGTTATCTGGCCTCTTTTACTGAATTTCCTTTTGCCACTTCGGAATATATTTATGCATTTAAATGCTGATACAAGGGCAATCATTTCTGAATTTCCTTTCATCGTCTCTTGGACTAGGTAGGGGAAATCATTTCTGAATTTCCTTTCACCACCTGTCTTATAATTTACTTTTCAGAGCGAGAAGATGGGGGAAATTAGTTTGTATCAGGGCTGATATCTGTGTAATATTTTGCATTATAGGCCTATCAACTTACTTTGATTACTCGGTGCCAACCTTCCCTTGACCTTCACAACATCTTCGTTCTTAGGGAGAAAAAGGAAAATAACTTTTTAAGGGCATTCCGTTTGAGCAAGCTTCAATCCTCCAATGCCGTTGAAAAACCTAGGAAAGTTAGGATCACTCTAAACATTCCTTCGCTTAGCGGGGGATTGAGTAGTTGTGAAGACCCACTTTATTTCCACAATCTGTTTTGAAACTCATGAGGTTGAAACGAAAAACTTTTATCCCTTCGTATATGAAACAGAAAGATGGTGACTTCTTGAAAGTTAAACCTAAAGATATAAAGGATGCCAGGTAGTGATTTACTGACTGAAAATACAGAGGTCAAAACAATTCAAGATTGACTCTGGTAGATACTTTCGGGGATAATTTACTTTGACTGAATTTTTTAGATTGGGCGAATTGCTTAAATTGTCTTAATTTTTTCAGATATTATCAGGCCAAGAAACAACTTTGTTATCGATCATTTCAGCTGATATTGCAATTTGAATGGCATTACCTCGATTTTCTTTAACAATCTTTTATAACATGTCTTTTGAGAAATCTCATCTTTACCTTTTCCTTTTACTTTCTTTGTGCAATATGAAATTACTTTAGGTATCACCTGTTTATGCCGATTTATTTCTGACATCGACTTTCAGTTTACTCCTGATTGTTTCGTATGCAGCTGGAATCCTGTAAAATACAAATATGAATCTTATCCGAAATGTGCTGAAAGTTTATGAACGAAAAAACAAAAAATCAAAAAGCAATGTTTAAATCGAAAATACTTGTATGTACACAAAACATATATAATAAAATTTTTTTATTTAAATAAATTTTTTTTTTGTTTTTTTTTTTGAATCTGGCGACTGTTACGTCATGTAATTCTTTAAATACCACCCGTTGACAAGGGCGTTGAAGACTTCTCCATCTATATTTTCCAGTAGGAAAGAATGTTTTCCTTCTGGAGCCGAGACCCTGAATGGTCCATACTAGAGGTGGTCAAATTTACTGTGCTTCGCTGCTTCCTCCTTTCTTGCATCCCATCTTAGCGCTAAATCACCTGGAAGGAATTCTCTATCCTTTGCTTTGCAGTCAAACAATGCTTTCATATCATCTTGGTACTTCTGCATCTTCTCATCAACTTCGACTCTATGTTGTTGAACCTCAATCAACTGATTAATTCTCTTGGTTACATGGTTGGGTTCCTCGTTTTGATCCTGCCATAGCTTCATCACTGGTAGTGCTAGGTTTATAGGTAGAACAACATCTGTCCCATAGACCATTTGAAAAGGTGAAATGTTGATAGACCTTTTAGTTCTGATGCGGTTTGCCCATAATGCGTATTTTAAGTGCACATGCCAAGACCTTTTATTTTCATCCAATAATTTCTTGATTATATTCACCAGGGTCTTGTTAGATGACTTGGCCAATTCGTTCCCCTGGGGATAATATGTTGTGGAATGGCCAAGAATGATGTTATACCTTTGAAAGAAGCTGATCATAGCCATAGATTTAACGGCCTGGGCATTGTCAGTAACTATCTTTCGGGGACAACCGAATCTTGACAAAATATTGTCTTCCAAGAAATTGATTACCACTGAGTCTGTTGCCCTTTTGGTTGGAATGGCTTCCACCCACTTAGTAAAATAATTTGTAGCTGTTAAGATCCACTTATGTTGAGCACTAGAATGGGGATTAATTTCACCTATGAAGTCTAGACCCCATTGCTGAAATGGGGCTTCAGCTTTGACTGGAACTAGAGGCAGTGCCGAGAGCTTCTATTTACCTACGAATAGTTGACAAGGGTTGCAGGCACGCACTTTGGCATTGACGTTCGAAAAGAGTTTCGGCTAGTAGTACCCATCCCTCAAGATATTTTAAGTTGTATCTCTCCATGCGTGATGCCTCGCATAGACTCCCTCATGAAATTCGTCTATAACCCGCTGAGTTTCCGATTCGACTAAACAGACTAACAAGAAACCGAGTGGATCTTTCCAATATAGATGACTTTTGGCGATACAATATTTAACTACATGGAGTTTTAAATTTCTGGTTTTAGATGGTGATAGTTCATTTGGGCATTTTAGGGTTAGCAGGTATGACACTATGTCTCTGTACCATCCTGATGATAAGAAATTTTCTTCGATCTTGTTTGGACTTGTTTCTTCATTCAACTTGTTTAGGTCTGTGTCTTCATCGCTTTCCTGCAGGCAATTGATATCAAGGGCTCTGAAATTTGACTCAGCTAAGAGTTTGTCCAGGCCTTGCCCTTTTATCAATTTGGTCAGTTTAACCTCCAGATCGAATTCTTGGATTTTAGCAAGCCATCGCCCTCTTCTTTTGTCATTGTCTAGCTGTACCAATATATCTTTCACATAACTGGTGGGCACGTATGCAATTATCTTCAAATGTAGTACATAAGTTCTGAATGCCTTTAATGCTTTTACCATTGCGTACGCCTGTTTTTCTATTATGTCATACTTCAGTTCTGCGTCTCTAAGGCTCTTGCTAAAAAATGCGATTGGTTGTTCGAATCCCTCTTCATTCTTTTGTAGGAGCACCGCGGCGATAGTATGTTCGGAGGCAAATGAGAAGATAAGAAAATCTTTCAGATAGTCTGGGATTGCTAACACAGGTGCCTCGCTTATGAATTTTTTAATATGCGCAAACGATGCTCTAGCCTCGGTTGTCCAATTTACTTCGTTGTACTTCTTCGACATCCCTGTGATCAATTTGACAATATCAGCGAAATTGGGGATAAACCTTCGTAAAAAATTTATTCTTCCTAAGAATGATTGAATCTCTTTTATATTTATAGGAATATTTATAGTATCTATTGCTTCAATCCTCTTAGGATCAATCCTGATCCCATCCCTAGATATGACATGGCCCAAAAGCTTACCTTCCCGCCTAGCGAAATGTGATTTCTTTGGGTTCAAAGATAGACCAAACCTGTGACATTTTTCGAAAGTCTGTTTAAGATGGATCAAGTGTTCTTCATCAGTTTTAGAGAAAACCGTCAAATCATCGAGGTAAATGACTATGAACTTGTCCTTTTCTCCTATGAAAGCGATGTCCATATCACGCTGGAATGTGGCCCTTGCATTCATCAAACCAAAAGGCATTTTGTCATACATAAACGTACCCCATGGTGTGGTGAAAGAAGTTTTTTCCCTGTCTTGTTCATTCATGGCGATTTGATTATAACTAGAGAACCCATCTATCATAGACATTCGGTTTGCTCCAACAAATTTTTCTAACACATGGTCCATTTTGGGCAACGAATAATTGTCCTTGAGAGACGAATTATTTAAGTTTCGGAAATCCACACACAGTCTGATTTCCCCATTCTTTTTCCTGACTAGGACCAGGTTTGCGACCTAGTCTGAGTATCTCAGAGGTACGATTATTTTCGCATCTAAAAGTTTCTTAACTTCGTTTTCGATCACCGGTAACAAAATGGGGTTAATTTGCCTAAGATTTTGCCTAAACGGTTTGACCCTAGGCTTCAAAGGTATCTTGTGATCAATTATGGAAGTGTCATACGTTCTTAACTCATCATAGGACCAGGCGAAAACATCTTTATACTGTCTAAGTAGGTCTTTATACTTATCTTTTACTTCAGGAGGGAGGAACTTGGATATTTTTACCACCCTGGATTCTTTTTTAGTTCCTATATCACAATCCTCCACTTCTTCTGGTTGGGGCTGCAAAGTGGATTTCACAGGTACGTCGTTCTAGTCAAAAAGTCTTTCTAAAGGAATCAAGCCTTTCGAAATCTGGTTGCTTTTAAGGACCAACATACGATGATCTGCAATTTTTTCTCAGAAGGTTTCAGGATCTTCCCCCTCCTGCATGATCCACATCGGGTCATTTTGATTTTCTTGGTCTGCATGAGTTTCAGAGAATTTCCCCACTGCTGCAAGAAATTTCTTAATTTGTTCGTCATCCTCAAAGACCTTCTAGTGTCAGATATTGTCTGGTATAGAGGGTTTGTATTTGATTTCAATGTGATACTTCAATTTGAAATTCGTGGGAGGAGAGAATGTTGAAGCTGGTTTTGCCAATGCATCAACATGTAAATTCTCTACACGAGGGATAAAGTGGACATTTATGGATGAGAAAAAGTTTTCCATGAGATCCCAAGAACAATTTCTGTATGTTCTTAGTCTGGGATGCTTGGCTAGGTACTGTCGATTTATTTGTTTGACTATTAACTATGCATCACCATATACCTCCAAGTTACTTATATTTAGCTTTTTGGCAGCCTCTAATACTAAGATCAACGCCTCATATTTGCATACGTTGTTAGTGTAATATATTTCCCACTACAGTCGGTAGGAAAAAGGAACAACGAACTTACCTTCAGGAGCCACTAAAAGCACTCCTTCATCCGCCCCTTTAGAAGAGGAAGCACCGTCAAAATACATTTTCCAAACACCAGTATTACACAGATCTTTTGTCATGTAATCCGACTTTTCTCGTTCTATATCATTTCCCCCCTGACAACCATCTAAACCATCATCAAAAGACAAGATACAATTTCCCAGATCTTGGTCCGCAATGTAAATAGGGAAATTGTTTGGGTTTTGAGGGTCACTCACTGTATATGCTAATCTCGTTTCTCTGTACAACCGAGTGAAATGACCAACGAACACAGGAATTGTGGCAAATGTCATGTCCAACTGAAGAGAACCCCCCAACTTGACTCCCCATGACCTAGATAACAACAAGCCATACTTAGAAGGAATATCTGCGATAACCACATCCATCAGGATACTCATAACCGGGACTTGCGCCAAGGTAACTACCAGATATTTTATCATCCCTATACACTTAACCCTTCTTGAGTAAAAAGAGTACAGATTCCCATAAGGTCTGGTGATCTAGAGACCCAATTTTTCCATAATAATCTTGGTCATAACGTTATGGGAGGCTTCAGAGTCTAACATGCAATTGTGCATCAATTGATCATACACATTTAGAGTGATATAAAAGGGAGCAATGGTGTCTTTGGCCCCTTCAAAATGGGGACCAAAGGTGATGTTAGGTTTGTCATCTTCCAGGTTTAAAACATCAGATTGGATTTCTAGCTCAGAAACACCCATCGCTTTGGTAATCTGCTTCCGATAAACAAGGTTTTTTGCTAATTCTACCAAAGGGATGGGTATCTTAATTTTATTTATCTCATATTCAAAAATGAAAGATCCGATCACCTTGTCCATTTATTTGGTTGAGACTTTCGAATCCTTTCTCTCCGACTTATTTGTCTGGACTGCTTTATCACTCATGATCGTGGTTGAAGACGTAACTTTATTTACTGGTTCGGTTCCTTGTGCTTGGGTTTCAAATTTTTCCACTTCGGACTCTTGTGTGTTTACCGTTTTCATTTTGTTGTTGGGTAATAAGGTCTCTTCCGAAGGAGGCTCATAAGCTTGACCTCTTTGGAGGATTTTATTGGGTTGAGTAGTTGAGTTGGGCTTATTCTTAGATCTTAAGTTGTACTTTGGTTGAAAGTCGGCCATTATCATCTCAGTTTCTGGTTGATATTCACAGAGATCAGTGTGATCACCTTCTTCACCCTTATTCGCCGGTTGTTGCATGTTTAGGGATTTTTCATAGTCTTCTCGAGTCAGATATGGTTGAGTGCAGTCATCATCAAAGTTCATGACATCATTATCTGAATCTCTGAAGTCTTGAAAATCGTTCGCTCCTATGAAATTTTCGTTCTTTAAGGGAGCTTGTATTTTTTGATCCTCATTTTTTATTTGTCTTTGTTGGTTCATGGGGTTGGGGTTCCTCTTGAAATCCTTTTTGGGGAAAGAGTCATCTTTATCCTATTCGAGTTCCATTCTGGATATTTTATTTTCCAGTTCTTTAATCACTCTGGCCATATCGTCCACCCTATCGTCTGCGGATCTATTTAACCCTGAAGGACCTACTTGTTTTCTAAATCGTTTGGTCTCTCAGTTTCCAGTCTCTAATTTGGATTTAAGCTTACCCGAAGCCATCATATTAGACTCTATTTCTACCACATCGTCCTGCATTCGGTTTAAGGTGGCTCCCCTTCTCTCTCGCAAAAGGAGTGCAAAATCTGGTTCGAAATCTCCGACAAAATTTACTTTGGCCGCGGGTTGGGACGGTTTAACCTCGACTGGGATATTATTATACAGTTTTTTGAATCTCTGAATAAATTCCATGACTGTTTATGAGTTCTTTTTCCTTAAAGACCCAAATTTGGTTAAATAATATAGATGGTCTTTTCTCTTGCCCCATTGTCTGAGGAAATCATCTTCCAAAGCATCATAAGACAAGATAGAAGCTGCGGGAAGGCTCCAAAACCAAGTTCAAACCTGACCTTTGAAGGTTTGGACAAGGAGTCTCGAATATACGTCCTCATGCTTGATACCTAGAATGTCAGTGAATTGATCAAAGAAATTAATATGTTATGTCGCGGTTAGATCACCTTCCCCGGTGAATTTTGGTAGATTTTTTATGTAATTTTCGGGAAGGTCATGTAGAGGGACGGGCAATACTAAGGGAGCATATCTGGCTGCAACTTTCGCAAAAAATTTGGGAGGGGGGGAAGGCCCTTGGCCTCCAACTCCTCCTAGAGGGGATCCTCCCCCTCCTCTAATAAACCCTCCACCTCCTCCTACAAACCCTCCACCTCCTCCTCCGGCAGTTGCCATCATTATTTGTGGAAGTTATAAAGGGGGTTTTGGAAAATTAAAAGTGACTCTTTTTTTTCTTTGTGAAGAGGGAAATCCAATGAGGAAAGATAAGGAACACAAGGACTTGGTTCCTCGGATTTGCAAGATATGAAATCAGGAGAACCGACGGGTGTGGAAGTCGAGTGTGTAACACACTCTTCAGAATTTGGTGAAGTTGGGAAATTCAACTGAAGGGAAGATGGTATGTCAAAAGCTGGGGAACTTTCAATAGGGCCCTTTCCTTTGTGTACTACGGGGATTGTCAGATGAATATCACTCCTAATTTCAGAGCAGTTTGGCATTGAAACTTTAGTATCAAAGAAAGGAATGAGCGAAGTTGAGGGTTCAAAAGAACTCTTAGTCTTCGGTGGTGGGGTTTTAAGTTTGTAAACTATAGCGGTTGGCTTAAAAGAGCCTATCGCCTTTAGAATTTTTTTGGGATTGGTAACAGGCGTAATCTGCTTACCATCTAGGTTTTGTTTGGTATTCCTTCGATCGGATGTCAGTTTATTATTTGTGGAGTTTCCAAGTGAAATATTATAAAGCCTTAAAAGGTGTGTACTCTTTTTTCACTATCAAAGGGTAACACTTTCAATGAAAAGCAAATGTCATTTTCCCAGGGAAAAAGATTTCGTAACTTCGGTCCCCGACAACGGTGCTAGAAAGATGTTGTTCCTGAGTCTGTACTTAAGTCTTAGAAGTACAGTGTCAAGGCATCTGAAAGTGGGTAAAAGATGGAGAAGAGAGAAACGTAGACCTTCGCCAAAGGAAACTAGGGAAGATTTCTACGTTGGCATTGTCTAGCTTCCAACTATTCCTGGATAGTTATATCTTGTTCAATGGCTACTCATGAACGCTAAAGTTCGACCCGATTAGTAGCTGTTTTAAGAATTGTATCGAAAAGGTTTAAGGAAATGTGCATTTGGTTCGATAGTCCGGGTTCGATATTAGGTTGTGTTGGTACAAGGACAGTCATGGAGGAACAGTAAAAGTGGGAAAAAATTCAGAGAGAGATTAAGTGTTGTCTCAATTTGGTCGTATAAAAGAGAATTTATAGTTTTAGGAATAAAATAGGGATGCAAATCAAAGGCTCTTTCCCGTAACTGTATTATATTTTAATAAAAGATGTGAGGTGGGAGAAGAACATTTAGTTGTCTATAGTGTAAGTCTCCTATCAAGGGAGAATCTCACATATAAATAGAAGAGGAAAATCGTAAGGAAATAACCTATGTAGCAGAGACTATGTGAAGAATTCTGAAAATGTAGGCTAGTCTTACACCCACTGATAGCTAGTACAGAGGAAAAACAGTAAACAATTACAGAAAACCAAAATTCATTTGCTATAGTAGTGGTTGTACTAAATTATAACGAAGCACATCAATTAGGAATATGAAATGAAATGAAATATGAGATACAAGGAAACAAAATTGTAACATAGTCATGACGGAATTGAGAATCTTCAGATTTGCTTGTATTAACTCTCAAATGTAAAAAACTCTGTTACAATCGACACAAAAAGGTCCAGCCTTGTTTATTTCTTTCTGTGGTATATTTATACCATTTTAAAAATAAGATAGAATCTCAATAGTCACAAAATTTCGGTTATGACAGGGAGGAGAGAAATCGCTCTATTTCTTCTTCTCTGTATTCACTTGGTTCCAGACATTTGTCTTTGCACGGGCTCAGTGCAGGCGACAAATATTTCAACCAGCTAAGATATTAGACAAGATGGTTCTGCTTGACAGCTGGCTTCGAAGAAGTAACATTCTCGGGCTAATTGCTGTAGCTTGTCTTCCATCTGTCCATCTGTGATGTCAATGGCACATAAATGTGCGCTGGGTTTAATCATGTATTTATCTACTTGGACTATGTCCATTGTATTCATCTGAGAAATATCGACCGAATCTTTTTTTTCTTTTTCCTTCAAATCAAGCGAGATCTTTCCCACATTCATTTGCATCAATGTCTCAGCATTAACTCCGATGTCTATTCCTAGCAGATCACCGTCTATAGAATTTAAGGCCTCCTCTAGGGAATTGGTTATCTTTTTTGCTTTATGCTTTCCTTTGGTGATGTTATGTTCCCATTCCTTTAATAGAATGTTCCCTTTGGTTTGCTCTGAAATGGTGAACCTGGGAGTACCTGCTGAAACCCTGTTGTTCGTGGCTATCACAGCCTCCTGGAAGGCAACCCGAGCTGCTCCGGCATCCCTTTCTTTGGCAGATAAGTTCTCAAAAACCTGATTTACTAATAAACAGTTGTCCCGGATCCCTTCTATCTTGGCGAGAAAATTTCGCTGTGCCACAAAGACTCTATTCCGAATTTCGATTGCCTGCGATTTGAACATTCCGATGTTTATCGTTCTACTCTTGGTGGTCTCCACCCTAGCCCGCAGTTGTTCGATCAAATCCCTTTGTTGGCTTTCTTGCATCCGACCATCCTGGACCACCTGCTGTGCTTGCTCAAGCTTAGTTTTGAGCCTCTCTATCTCATTCTTATCGGCCAATCTGGCCTGCTCTATTCCCACGCTCACCTGATCTTTAGCATTCTCTATTGTTGTGGCCAGTCTGGCTTCAAGGTCCTAATTAGGTAATTTTTTCTTTTAAGTTGGTTCTTTAAGAGCCCGATTGAGAATCAATTCAACGAGGCATACGCTCCCAGTGTCCCTTCTATTTCTGTGGTGAATTGCTCATTTTTCTTGTCCTTTCCATCAGTTATGACTTTATAATTCTTGGCAGTCGACTCTCCTTCTTGGTAGAATTCCCTTTTTACTACTGCCTTTCTCATCTTATAGAAGAAAAAATCATTCATAGGGAGTTCTTCTACCCTTATGGGCCTCAATTCTTCATTGACTATCCATCCCGCATCGATATTTTCCTGCGTCGACTGCAAGGGGGTAACTGATGTGATAGGTTCCCTGATCTGCTTCGTAGATTTTCCTGGTGTATCAACCTGACTCTGGTTCTTTGGCGGGTCTAGAGTCTTTATATTTGTCTCCGGATTCTACTTCTTTGGCAGGTATGGAGACTTTATCTCTTCCTCTAGACTCTTTGTTTTCTCCACCTCATCCTGCTATTTTCCTTGATCAGGAGTTGCATCTGTAGAGCCTTCGAAATCTTTCTGTTTAGCCTCCGACGTACTCGGACCCTCACCTTGCAACACTATGGGGAGACAACTACGTCAATGTTCCTAGAACTTTAGAACATCGGCTCTTTCCTTGGGTGCCAAGGATTGTATCCGGGCTAGAATCTCCTCATAGGACCTTGCTCCTCGAAAAATGTCATCCGAGGGTGAATTCTCATGCTCAAATTTCTTGAGCCCGCAATTGGCCAAATGATTGCTCACGACCCTCTGTGGATCATGCTTATTGTATTCGATGGAGACCAAATTTAGGTCTTCCAGGGATGCCGCCTCGGCTTTGGCATGCCCGAAATCTAATAAAGAATAAGAATTCAAATGGATAGGAAAATATGGCCATACCTTCTTATAGTACCGTTTAAGTTCTTTGCTTACACCACCAATTATCATTTGTCGGGAAACCTCGCGACAATCCAGCTTGTCAGGAATGAACAATGGCAACGCATGTGGAGGGACTGAAGCCCCAAAAACTTGGAGGTATGAAAATTCTTCTTCCACATGCCAGTCTTCTATGCTGCTCAGATTCATTACTATGCTATCCGAGATCTGGGGTGGTGAGTGACCAAAAATGGTGACATGCAGGGGCACCATCACCCGGTTAAAAATTTCATACGCAAAATTTTCCGCTTTGTTTTCCCATAATTTTGCATGATATACATGTATGGGTTCGTCTTCGGCTGGAGTCCAACTCCAGATCATTAATGGAAATGGTGTCATAGAACAAATTGCGTCCATAATGTATATGGACATGAAGAATGACAACGCCTTCCCATTCTCCTTCTGCTCCCGATACTCTGTGACCTTCTTGGTCAAGCTATTTGAAAGCATCTTTGCCCAGTTAAAGGAACTGCCTTCGGCGACCCGAAACATTAGAGGCACCCACGCAAGGAAAAAATGTGATGTGTCCTCTTTCCCATATAACTGGAAAGTCATCATGGCCACATATCTGTACTATGGCTCTAACGAAGCTATTGAATATATGCCGTGGGTATCAGCTCTGAACTTTGCGGTGTTCGAAACCCAACCTTTTATCAAACTAGACATGGTTTTATCATATTGTTCGCATTCCTTCTCCGTGAACTCGTCCAAGAACTCAACACCATATGTGTAGTTGGACATCGTGGGCAACTTATACATGGTTTGCAGATGGTCCAGCCTGAAAGTCCCGATGGTGACTCTCTACTCGTTCATGATAGTCCTGGTCAGTATGTCCACATGGTCCAATGCCCATTGGACCATATCATAATATGGAAGCAACCGCGGTCTGGATGCCACTCTGTGCATTCCAGATTGGATGACTATTTTGTGCTTGGTGGTTAAATCATCTTTTTCGTTGCCGTCGGAGTCGTCGGAATAATCCACCAATTCTGCTTGCAGAATATCTGAAACATATGACCAGTTTGGGACCGAGTTGATACTTCGGGGTGAAGTATTATAGACATTGTCTGAGCCTTGTCCTGAAACCTCAACATTTGCCTTCGATGCTTTTCGCAAAGCCATGGCTGAAGCTTGCATTTTAGCTCTTCTGCGATAGAAATGTGTATACATACAGAAGTCAGTTTACTCAGAGGTGATGTTCTCTGCGTGCTATGAAAATGCATTTGTTATAATGAAACACAGCTCTTATATATACTCAAAAAAAAAACTCGGTACCTTTCAGAACAAGTCTGTCAAATCACATTTGGAAATAAATTATGCCATAAAAATCCAATCTTATATTTATCGATTTACCCTATTTCCTCATTAATGTCATAAATTTTGGCAGTTTTAAAATCTCAGTTGGCGCATGGAGGAAAAAGGATACCTCAAAAATCATGCAAACATCAAAGCACGAGATATTCATTGATTTAGCTTAGTTAATCTGATTTTACCGTTGTTAACAATGTTTCGGTACTCGTTATATCGGGGATTTTAATTTAACATTTTGAGTCTCTAACACCCGAGACTACGAAGATCAATTTTGGTTAATAAAAGGTAATCATGATTTGGGGCTTGATTAATTTTATAATTATTATATTCACCATATCGCGACTCGGAGCTTCGAAGATAAGTTTTTGGGAGATTTACATGCCAAGTTGCGAAACCGCGAGATTGCGATAACATGACTTAATTAAAAGGGAAGATAATCTTGGATTAAGTAATTAATTAATCACATTATAACTGCATTTTGATTTCGTGAGTCAGGGTTTAGACGGTGAAACTTTCGAAAAGGACAACGTCGAGTGGAAAAATGCCGAGAAAATCTTTTACCACGATTTAACTTTTACCCTTAATCTTGACATGAGTTACTCAAATAAGGACCTCGTGTTCTCGGCTATCCGGGCTATGACAATAAATTTTTGGGTTTGGCAAATGCCGAAGTGCAAAACCCCGATGACGTCTAATCATGAGTTAAGGAAAACTTTACCCTTGTTACTGTATTGAGTGAAAAATTAAAATGATTTTGTTGTTTTGTGGCTCGAGATGTGTGAACTACATGACTTATTATCTGACTTACGAGATCCTGAAGTAGAACCAAAGATGAAACATTTTTTTACGAAAGGTAGGACTTGTTTCGAGAGTAGAATAATCATTGCTGCTCGCGTGATAAAGCTTCAGAGATCTCGATATCTCAGAGGGAAATTATGAAAACCATATTTAGATTTCAAGTGTTAAAATGAAATTTGTGACGGGCTAGAAAAACAAGGGCGGCTCCAATAGGTGGCATCACCCATTGTACTATAAATATATACCATTGGTGTGAATACATTAAGAGTTGGCTAGTGAGCCTTTTCTGCCATGTTGTTCTTCTTCTCTATATTTTATCAATTGGTATCAAAGCCATGGTGAAATTATGATGAAAGTATCAGAGCCTTCTATAGTTCTTAGGGCATGGTAATTCCATGATAGTTTTTTTATGGAAAATCTGATTTCATAACAATGGTGATTCAAATGGTGAGAGTAGATTCTAATGTCGAAACAATCTTCACACAGTGGATCTAATTTGCAGTAATAATTTAATATGCAACGATAATCCAATGACATTTGCAGTGATTTTGCAATGATGCCATCTTGCGACATTTCTTGTCTGGATCTCAGCGATTTTAGCGCCTAAATGTGGTAGTTTTCCATGGGAAGTGAGGTGCAGAGAAACTTTGGTCTTAAGGGACCTAGAAGTCATCCCATAATAGTGATTCATGGGAGGCCATTAAAAATCCAATGACAAAGACAAAGGTGAAGATATGGTTCATGGTTTCAGCAACAACAAATTAGAAGGATTAAAGAGGTAACAATCTTCTTTTGGAATTTACTGCATATCTATTTATTAAAGCTGTAGAAAATATAGAGATATGTTTTCATTGCAGGTTAGTAGCTGGGAAACCCACTAGATTGTTGGATAATCCAAGCAAATATAGCTTCTCAAGAAAGCTATAAAATAGACACATTCCACGAGTATTATTTTCCACAGAGGTCATGTGTAGATTTGAAGAATTGGAGATCATTCCTTTATCACCCACCTGTCTGAGTCATGGATCTAAAGAAAGGAAGAAGCAGATCTATTGTAGTGGCTGCTCAAATATCTAGTGATCTAAACCTCCATGAGAAAGAGAATAATTTAATTTTCCTTCAGCAATTACTGTGTGCCATTTTTTGGCTTGGTAGAAAACAAATCGATAAGTTTCACATATAATTGATCTAATTGTGACCATGATCTACCTAACACAACATGTTCTCTTAGTTCGCTCTGTACGAACCTCCAACTCGGATTGTCAAGGTATTCATGATTGAGCTAGGAATATTCATGCACCGAATGAGTGGATCTGAGATATCTGAGATAATTGTAGTAGATCTACACCTCTTTGAACATGCAATGACGAAGAAAACATAGCCAAGAGATCTGATTTCTCCATCAGCGATACTTCGTCCAGATTGGAGTTTATGCTCTGTAGTGCGACAAAATTACGGTGCTTGAGACTAGCTCCAATTTTCACTGGATCTGGTGTGACCCCTGATGTTTTTGTATGTCATGTTGCCAACTTGCACCATTGAATTCTGATTTTGGCATGTATCTAAAGAGTCATAGTAATATTGGTCTAATGATGGGATTTGAGACATTGTTCATTTTCACAGTTCAGAAAATAATTTTGTGAGCATATCATGAACCCCCCTGCCCTTTTTTTTATACGTAATCCATTTTCTGTGCCAGTCGTTTGTATTATACTTTTCGAGGCTTCCAATACTTATTTTGTGCCCAAGTCCACAGACTAGATTGTTGATTTCAATATCTGAGTTTTTTGTAACAATAGAAACACAATTGTCTCTTGTTCTGATTGTACAATTCTGAATCACCACACGTTGGGAGGTAGAGATGTGAATTCCGTCAGTATTTGGACTGTATCCTGGTGCAACAATTTGCAACTTCTAAGGTCTGGATTTGAGGAAATTCATTCCTGGAAAAATGATGAGCTTGAAGCAATTTATGGTTATTTTATCTTTTCCTTTTTTTTCATATGTTAATTGTGATCCATTAATCAGATTTAGAGGAAAAGATTATGGGAGGCTTGATTTCTCCATCATTTTGGCATTTCATATTTAATTTGTGCATATTTGAAGGTGATTACTTGAAGCGATGCCAGGTATTTCACTCTAAAATCACAAGGAATCCATCAAGACATCATTCCAGATGTAAAAAGAGAGAGCACTGATGAATACATTGTGCATTTGTAAAGGAAGAAACCTCTACTTATTGTTGGATGACAAATTCCATGAAGATAATTGAAGATAATTGAATACTTTTGTTAAAGCTATTGTAAAGGGGCATTTTTATGTTGCCATATGTGTGTAGGATGGCATAAAGGGGGCAATTATTTTTCCTTTGATGCACATGTTATAAGTGGGTTTTATCCACTAGTGCACATTTGAGGCATGTTTCCTTAAATTCAAAATTGATATCACAAGTTTGTAAAATATTGCTAGTAGACATTGCATGGTAATCAATTTGTGAAGAAATTTGAAGAATGAGGAGAAAGGAAACTTAGTTGAAAGCTTCATGTAACATTTGTATTAGTAAAATCATATTTCATTTGGCTCTTGTGTCTTAGATCTGTCTGAAATTGAATAAGGGGATCTTAGGTACACCTTGCGTAGTGTGTTGTGGTGAAATTTTCAAGGAGGCTTATATTGTTTACTGTCTAGTTTTGACATAAACTTACAATTTTAGCATTTAACACAACACACACAATCTCAAGCACAATGTTACTCATGCACATGCATTCAAAAAAAATTAATGAAAATCAAGCATCTACAAAGAATACTAAAGTAATGAACAATTCAACATCGTAATCAAAGGAGAACAAGACTCAAAAGCATCGACAACACATTCAAATTTGAAGAGTAATTCAACTTTGAAGTCAACTTTTATTGTAACTTGCAAACAATGTTTGTTGTAAGATTACTTGATCAAGTTGATTTTTACTTGGAATAATGTATTTGTAAGTTTACTTGTCTTGTTGAGATCAATTTGAGTTGAATTGAATTTGTAACTGGGTGCATTTTCAGTTGAACCAGACACCTACAACTTGCTTGTATCATTCTATTCATGAGTCATTGTAATTTTGAGTCAAAATTGACAAGGTTGAGTAGTTTAACTCAAATCATTGTAATCAAGTTTTTGGGTGCATTTTCAGTATTATCCGACACCCTCAACTTCTTGGAAGAAAGCAATAAAATTTCAAGCGAGCGAGTACAAGAGAGCATGAAACAAAATCAAGTGAGCGATTCAAGTGAGAGAGTTAATTCTTCTTCTGTCAAGTCAAATTGTAATCAGGATCTACCTGCACAAGGAGACCTCTTTTAAGTGTTTCTGAAATGGCTCAAAATTTCGAATTATTAGAGTTACCGAACACTCTAATAAACACTACTGAAGATAACAAAGTGATATTGAACAAATAAAATCTTCAATCAGTGCTAAATTGTTTTCAAGTGACGCAAGATAAAGTTAGACTTCTTCAATCTCTATCCCAACTATTGAATGATGAGTTGACTGAGCTCAAAAATAAACAACAAGTGAAGTGTTTTGAACTAGTTTTTTTTCAGAACAACCCTCTATACAATGATGAAGATGATGATGATGATGATTTTTTTGATCAACAATCAGTGAAGGAGAAACTTAGTAAGACAACTCCAGATACAGATGAAGTTGAATCTGTTCATCAACCTAGATTTCAAGAGTTTTCTTTTGATTTCAGTGAAGAAAACCTTCCACTGCTGCAACAACATGCAGTAAATCCACTTTCACAGATTTCAAAGAAACAGGTTTAGAATACTCTTTCCAAGCCCATCATCAGACCTTGGGAAGAAATCATTTACAACAAGAATAGAACATGACTTGGATATGAAAACGAAGTTACCTTTCATATTCCCAATTATTCTAGACCAATCAAATTCCAAAGTGATGGATTCCTTCAAGAAGATTCAACTTCACCTGTTCAAGTTCAACATCAAAATGATAAGTTCCAACATTGTAATTGAGTTGGTCACAAGGATAATCAATGTTTTGATCTCCATCCTTGCCAGCATTGTGGAAAGCACAACCATTCTTCAGACAGATGTTCAACACTGAATAAACCTACAAGATTGAATATTAACTATGAGTGGATCGATCCTTGGAAATGGTCATCAACAACCAAGAAATTATATAAGTCTTACCGAAGAATTCAATCTCAAGTAAAGACCAATCTTGTAGCACATAAAATTTTTGTACCTCACATAAGTGGTCCCATTATGACGTATCTTTCGAGCATGGCCCTCACGGGATGAGATAACATGTGGTTTTTTTCTCATGACCACTTTGTGTTGTACTCAAATGGAACAAGTATGGTACTCTCTTGAGCATAGAATAAGGGAGTACAATGATGAAACTTTCATGCGCCTTAAGGGGGGAGTTCAAAATTCCAATGACGATGGTTCATGAAACCACTTGTGGTCTCTCCCTTCAGCTGAAAAAGGGGGGAATTGATGATGGAATTGAAGATGGTTGTTAGACAAAAATTTTCGACAACAACAAACATCAATTATGCCAGACGGGCATGAAATTTTCCAAATGGGCAACTATGGTCTGTAGATGACAGACTTTTGTAGAATTATGGTTCAATAAGTTTAAGTTTAATCATACAGATTTTAATTTTGAGAGCAATGATGTGAACATTTGGTTCACATAGATGGTCATTCGACCTAGCAGAGGACAAGAGGATCTTTCTTCATTGGAGATTGGAATTTGATTGAGTTGTCAGGCATTTTCAGGGATGTGTCAGACTAGAAGCTGACTCACTTCTCTTGGTTCATTCTCATCAGATTGGAGTTTACATTAAGTGAACAAATTACATGCATCCTGGCTCACATGATCACATAGTAAGATTTTCCAGAGATGGCAGACTCTAGCAAGATTATGGTTAAATGACTTGCAATTGAATCATACACATTATACATTGGGATGTTTTTGGACACCTAAAAGTGTCTCAATTGGTTAGTGGTTATCCAAAAACCATTAGATACATGGTATCAATTGGTTAGTGGTTATACCAAACCACAAATTTAGAGAGCAATTTCAGTGATACACTGACAATAGAGTGGTGATACTACATGTTCACCAATTAGCAGAAGACATCAGATTCTTCTAGCTAAAATACTTGGCAAAATGATCAAATTGTCAAGCAATGAGGAAATGTTCAGATATTGCAGTTGTTCACTTCCATATGTCATCTCTTTTCGAGTTCATTTTAGATGAACCATTCAACATCCAAATTGGTGGTTTTTCAGGTAGTTCTTCATTGAGGCTCATCTCAGGAGTTTTAGTATGAAGACTTGGAATTGATACCAGTTTATGCTTTATTGTTGGTACTATTGATCGAACTTGTGATTGAGGGGGGGATTGTTAGCCTATGGCTTATCTTTACCAATCACTAAGTCTAAATTGTCACCTATATTTTTATTATTCATTTAGGATATTAGTAATATATCCTCAAGTGATGACTAATGATTTAGTTAAGATTGCCTAGCCTAGTCATCATGCATGATTTTAGGATCTAGAGCAAATCTCTCTATGAGGTGGCATCACCCATTGTACTATAAATATGTTCCATTGGTGTAAATACATTAAGAGTTTTCTAGTGATCCTTTTCCACCATGTTGTTATTCTTGTCTATATTTTATCACGAACATGGATTTCGCCGCTTGGGTCATTTACTCACCCAAGGGCCAACTAGTGTCTTCATGTGGCGTTCGTCTGGAGCCATCAATGAATACTTTGGTTGAGTATAGTGTCATTATATATATATTATGTGATGTTATTTCACATGGTGTTCGATCTTTGTAAGTTCTCATCAACTCCCAGTTAGTCGTATGTTAGTTGAATGGCAGTTACCATGTGAGAGATCGTACTCTACTCTGACAATTCCTATGGGAACTAGGTACGACTTTTGGAATGATACTTTGATTTTATTACTTATAATCACATACCTATAAGTTCTAATCATGTATCTCATCCATATGCTAATTATATTTTAGATTTCTATTTTTCACATAACTAAGGAAAGAAAACACATTCATACATTTACACACTGTGACATATATAAGTAAAGTCAAAGACCAACTTTTTATATTTCATCCTTTCAAGTCCAAAAAATATAGTGTCATAGTACAAAATAGGGCTCTATACATGTGGTGTTATATGTATCATGATGGCACATTATGATGTTTGCAAGATGCCGGAGGAGTCTCACCCACACATAGGGTACACCCACCACCTATCGTTGCATCACCTCAGGAAGATCCTCCACTTGAACCATAGGAATCATGTGTGTCAATAAATAAATGTTCCCATGCACATTATGTAGCACTCTTTCCATGTCCCTACCTACTATCTCACATCCTTGGCCCCTTCATCGATGTCATGGAAATCCCTCTGGTTGTCGTGGACCTATGTCTACGTAACAAAAAAATTGTTAGTACTTGATACCATGAAAAAATATTTGCGTTTTTTATTTTTCATTTATATAAATTGAAAAACACAAAATAATGAAATATATAAAATTAATTCTTGCCAATATCACCATAGGCAGAACCTGGTGACAAAGGAATGTTAGGATCCCCTTTGTAGTTGATCCCTCTGTAAGGATAGTCTTCAATGGCTATGACCTGTCGGCGCCACTAGAAAAAGAACTCATCATTGTAGGGGGTTGGCACCCTACCACCTCCTAGTCACCTCATCACATCGGTCCAACATGACATGGCTGGATCCCGTAGTCAATTTGAATTAATCTCTACTCTAGTGTTGAAACCTCGAACCCTCTCAAAGAAAAAACTCCAAAGTATGGATGCAAATCCAAAATTTCTCATTCGCCCTTGTTTGCAATCCATCAACTGGATCTTCATTTTAGCCAATAGTGATGTATACCAGTCATAAACATTGGGTTTTAAACACTCCACCACATAGAACATGAGTGGCTTGAATTCCTAGTGTAATGAGGTCAAGCCCAAAATACGTGTGAGTACAAGAACGATGATCTTTAGACTTAGGTTCTCGATCGCCCTGATAGGGATTTGGCTCCCTACTTTATCTGTGCCTGCAACACAATGGGTGGAAATGTACTCCTCCATAGTCATACCACCCTGTTGACGGGTGAAATCGACCGTCCATCAACTGAGAGAGTGGAACCGGTTCGGGGTTGTCTAATAACCCAAGCCATTTGGAATGAACCACCCTGATGGGTTTAGCGGCTCCGTTAGCCGATCTAAGGTCCTAAGAAAACAAAAAAAGAAATCTAATCTAAACTAACTAATCTAACTAAAACTAAATAAAACAAACTAAACTAACTAAAACTAAATAAAACAAACTAAACTAACTAACAATAAAACAAACAAAATAATCTAACTAATCTAATTAAAACTAACTATTAAACAAACTAACTAATATACTATTTCTATATATATAAATTACTAACTGAAATATAACTTATTTACAAAATATACAATATCTACAAAATACAGATTTAAATAAAACCTGGAAAACTCATTTGCTTTCTGCCCTAAGACAGAGAAAGATATTTTTGTTGATTTTTTGATTTTATGAACAAGAAATAAAACTTACTGAAATTAAACAATCTAATATACTAACTACATATATATCTAACTAAAATACTAACAAATATACTAAACAAATAAACAACAAATAGACCTGGAAACGCTCCAGATTTGTCCTCTGTATGATAATTGTTCAAGCAGATCGAAGGAAGGAAACTCGCACCGAATAATCCAGAAGCTTCTCGTAAACGATAGCTTCAATTCTCTTAGAGTTTGTTTACAGGACAAACAAGACATAAAAAATCATAACAATTATAGCATTTATAAATCTCTGCAATTAGGTAAACCTGTTATGCAAAAACTTATACTTAAAAATTCAATTGATGAAGAAGAGAAATCTGTCATTCATAAACTGAATCAAGTAATTGCTATGTTTTTAACTAATGGAAGAAATCATATATGGATTATATTAATTAGATCATATCATTTTCAAAAGACTAAGATAGATAAAGTAGTCATTAATCAAATGTTGGATTACTGAGAGGGGGGGTGAATCAGTAATAGAGAAATTTAACCATATAATCCAAGTGTTATATCAATGAAGCATTATTATCCAATAACTGCAGAGTAAATAAGCAATGAACAAATAAAAAATCATACACATACACAATACACCAGTGTTTTACGTGGAAACCCAAATCGGGAGAAAACCACGGAATGCTTTTTATTATATGTCTTGAAGAATTGCATTCATTGGAAGCACCAACTTCCTTTGTTTTCCAGCTGCAACTGGAAGGAGGCTCCAACCCCCTAGTTTCTCAGGCTACAACCTGAGGGAAGCT
>JZKD02S1911762.1:1303389-1324242 GCA_000966675.3 Picea glauca
TATCAATGACAACTCATTGATCCATCTTCATCTATGCATTCTCATCAAGGAAAATACATATTATATTACATCAATCATCAATCAATAAATCCTTTGACATCAATCAATCACTTGATATCAATCAATGACATCAATCAATCAAACCATTGGCATCAATGACAACATGATCCAACATCAAATGCAAACTGATAACATAAACATGAAACAAAAGATTGATATCATGAAAAGCTAAAGCTGTAGAAGAACATCAATTTCTGTCTCAGTCTGTATTAGATATCCATAATCTTGGTTCTCCTACAAGAGAGGATGATCCTTATTACAAAAAATAATAAGTATTTAAAGGTTTTTCCACAAGGTAAAACCTCCCTATGGAAGTTATAAAAGTGTTTACATGAAATCTGGGAGATATCCCAAAATTGTCTAAACTAGGAAACTAAAATGAAACTAAAAAATGCAAATATCCTCTAAACTGTCCATCAAATCCCATGCAATTCGAATTCACCTGAAAAGGACCAAAAATGAACAAATTAGAAGGATATTTTATTAATAAATGATAGAAAATTTAATTCTATAGACTAGCTACAAGATCCTCTGATTCTGTAGCTAGTCTAAATAAAGATACAGAATCAGAATCGACATTAATTGAGAATCTTTTAAGGAGATTTAATTCAATTATCATCCAATAATCATTGGGGAATGAATCATAAATTGAAATCATTATTTCATTATGAACTCAAATAGGATCCACATCATTTAACCGAATACAGAGATAGGAATACTCTGTTTCAATTATTGTCATAAGTCGGGTAAATGAAATCATATGGAACAACATCGTAATCATTTCTCAACAAATCGAATCCATCAATTATGAGATTGTTTTGATATTCAAATGGAAATAAAACAAATCGCAAACACTTCGTTATACTTGTCTTATCAACAGGAGAAATAATCGAATCAAACAGGATTATTTTCAAATCACGATAACTGTATAGCAAGCGATTTAGGTTGTGAGCGAATCCAAACCATAACTGACTCATAAAAAAATCGTAACAGGATTAATCAAACAGAGTTTGTTATAGATATCCAATCATTTGTTTTTATAAAATGATTGACCTTGAAAAAAATCATTTCATTCAAACGAATCGTAACCGGATTTGGTAAAAATAACACAGTCAATCAATTCGTTTCAAAACCCATCGAATCCAACAGTTGTGAAATTGATTATAATCAAAACAAATGGAAAGAAACTATTATTCTTCCTTGTCAACAGGAAATATGAATTCGACAAGATCATTCCAATCGTTATGACTGCATTGACACAACAAACGGTTCATGCCACGAATAGATCAATAAGATCATAACAGGATTGATTGATTGGCAATAGAATTCATAATTTGTTATGGCCAATTGGGCAAACAGGGTTGATCGGATTTGATCAAAATGGAATTGTTCCAATCAAATGAATAAAATGGCTGAGGTTTGGGATAGTTGTCGCGAATCGAATCCATTCCATGATTCGGGCACACTTGCATAAACTTAAATGAACATATTGCTTTTATAAAAACAGAGTAGTTCATTTCCCAAATTAAAATCGAACAGAGCAATATTTCAACCTTGAAAATTGTAAGACAGAGCATATCGTAACAACCAAACTCAATCAAATCGTTTACCAACCATAGCATATGGATCATAACAAAATCAAATATGAACACAATTATGTTCTAAACTGAGTATGAAAAAATTCCTTTTCAAATTGGATACAAACCAATCCATTCAAAGACAAGCTATTAATTTTGTCAACTTAATAAGGCAAACCAGTCAATCAAATCTAAATGCAGACCACTCAAATCCAATCAAAATCTATTGAATTCTATACTGGGAATGATGATATCGTATATCAAATTGAAATTTCTTTTTATTCAAAGCAAAGCTATATATAGAATGCACACATTATACAGAGTCATTCAAGATGTAAACAGAACTAGTTAAAAACTGAATTCAAATCATTATATCAACCTAGATTATTTACAAAACAAAACGATGTCAAAACCATACCTGTGTAGCGACGGGGCTGCTTGATTATGCTAGTTTGGAATTTACAACAGCTGTGGCTGATTCCACGTTTTTGAACAGGATGGAGTCGGTTGTCTTTTACTTTTTATCTATTTCTTGTAGCTTGGCTTTTTGACTGGTTAGCACTGCAATCTGGTCTTCCAGTGATTGAATCTTTGATTGGAGTATAGGAACATCAATATAATATTGTTCTAACCATGAATTTCATTGGTCACAGGGTGACTATGTGGGTTTCAAGGGTTTGTGAAAATGATCGAGGGTTTCATGAGGCAATTTAATACACGGGTAGTCAAGGTTGTTCTTTAGGTAGGGGGAAGGTTTGATACAAAATCAAAAGGGGGCTCAAGACATAAACCTTGCAAGTAGGGGTACTTGCTGGCCAGAAAACACTCAATGTCAGAATCAGAGTCTTCACTTAGGATGATAGGGTTAGATTCGACAGAGGGTTTTGGTTTGTTTCTGGCCATTCTTGAAATGAGTTGGGCATTCCTTTTCCCTTTGGCATTAGCAGTAAGGTTTTCCTTGGGTTTTTTTCTCATAGGCTTCTTAATGGCTTCTGCACTTTTAGTTATAGTGTCAGGTAAGTCAACAGGAGGGTCGGCTGAGGGTTTAGGCAGTAGGATATGTAAGGGTACAGGCGGTTCGGGCTTGGTTTCAATTACCACAGGTTTATCAACCTGTACAGGGTCGATGTCTTCAAAGCCATTACAGGCGATGAAAACCTTCCAACTATCACCATGCAAAATCAAATGATAAAAAACGATGAGCTTAAGAAGCCCATGGTGGAACAGGCTGCTGTCATCCTTGTGCCTCTTATACCTTTTCGACATTTTATACAAGGAACGATGAAAGTAGAAAGGCATGTTTAGAGGAAACCCTATAAAAATCATCAGCAGACGCAGGTGGTAAAGGAACACAAGTCCGTATCAACCTTCACAAGTCACGAACTACTTGACTAGCATTAATAAGTCGTGCCATCATGGTTTGAGCATAGATATAGGCATACCTCTGTCACAAGAGGTGACTTTGCATGATTGAAACAACAGTGTCCATGGCACTTCCTTGACCTTGAAATTCTTAAACCAACATTGTCCCGAGGTAGGTAACCCCGTAGCTAAGCTGATAAACTATTCATCGATCTATAACTATATATCACCGACTTTGGCTTGACAACCATCAAAATTCATGGAAAACTATCATGCTACACAAAGGTTAAAACCCTCAAATCATTTCACGAAGGTAAGCCATCCAGTGTCTTCCAAATCTTGGCAGGCATTGTCAAACATTAACAAGGCTTGATTGCCATTGGGCTCGACTCGCACGACTGGTGCCATGGAGCCGAACACATGGTAAGGGAAGGGTTTGGATTGACCAATACACACAGGATCAGAGCTACCCGAGCTAACAATAATGAACGAGAAAAAGGGATAAGCATAAATGCGAGCATGCGAAGGTGGTGGAGTCTGCCATGCAAAAATTCATTACCCAAGTACAACCTCCATTTCACATAGTTGTTCACTCCATAATAGTAATTCAACCATCGAATCATGTGCCCAACTAATGAAATCAAATGTGTGAGCATGCAAATGTTATGCCATAATATTTAAACATCCGACATATAAATCGAAACCCAAAATCAACTATGCACCAATGTATATAATCAAAAGTTTAACCAAGGTGCCAAACGATATTCATATAGTCGACAAGCCAAAAGTTATGAAAAGATTAACATAAGGATCATATCATATATATGTAAAAAAATAAATCATAACCCCTATGCATTTTATAGAATCAATGATCAGGCAAGTCATATAAAGTCCAAATCCAAATATTAATGCATTGCAAACTTAATAAAACCGAGTTACACAATCAATCGAAGTATAAGTACCGATCAAAGGATCTTTCCAGTCATATAGTGATAAAAAAAAAGGTAAGCGCAATAGGCATAATCACAAAAGAGATATTGACAGTTCAGATGATGAACGAAATGTGACTTTGAAAGGACAAGTTTTCACGCTTATAGTCGTGAAAACAAAACGAAAACAAGTGTGTAAATGTCACAAGAAATGAAAATGTCGTTTATTTGAAAATTGCGACGAAAACTTGATGTTCGCAAGACATAGGTGTAGGCAGCTTATAGGATCATAAAAAAAAGGTGAATTGGCTGCCAACAATGGTGACACACTGGTAGAAGCAGTTATCTCTGCAAAAGGTACAAATTCAGATTAAGACAGCAAAGATAATTTCAACTTAAAAATAACAACCAGAAAATTATACAAATATCATCATTAATCATATTTTTCCAGCAGTGTTTCAAAAGATGAAAACTAATAACAATCTTAAGATCAACAAGTCACGATATTAAAGATAAAATCTTCAATACTGTTGACATAGCCGCTGCTGCCAGCAGGCGTCCATAGCCTCGACAGGGTTTCCATTTAACCCACTCTGACATATGTATCCTGTCAAGAAGTTCTGGATCATAATAAAGGACATTAAAGAGGTTTCTCTTTTTTTTTTTTTGCAAATTTTCATGTACCTGACATTGCTTCGCTGCCAACAGGTCTATTTAGTACCCCGACGAAGTTGTCTTGGCGTCATGCATGCATTTTCCCACTACCAGCAGACCTGTTCAGCTTCCCGACGGGTCTACAAGCACTTCCCACAACTCTTATTAATAATTTTATTTTGTTTTTCATAGGTATATAGCTGAGAGGGGTGACGCTGAAAATCTTGATATTTTAACATGTTTTTTTTTTTTAGACCTCATCAAAATCTTTTAGAACTATCCTTTATTAAGATCTAGAGATGTTTTATTTACAAAACAACTTCCTACTACAGGGAGACATCTTTTGAGTCATTCTTTTATGGAATAGGGACAGCGTAAAAAGATAATAGATGATCTTGACAAGCTTTGCTCAGAGATTGACATCAATTAACTTCTTTCAAACAACAAAATTTTCCAACACAGATATCAATTTCAGGAATATATCGTTGATGTTTGTACAATTTTTTCAGAAGTTATTTCAGTGAAGAAATTTTTCTATCGTCTTTATCTGAATAGCTCAGTGTATAGGTATGTATATTTTTCAAAAAACACAAACTGATAAATTCAAATCAAAATAAAAAACAGAAAGCAAGCGAAAGTGCAAACAAAAATGAAATATTTACATAATATACAAGGGTAGTTATCAAGCAAAGTATCTTTTCAGGGCTTGGCCATTCACCCGATAGGCGTCAAGCTTCCCTTCAAGATTCTGCAATTGAAAGGAACTATGACCTAACTTTTCAGCAATTAAAAATGGTCCAAGCCATAAATTTTGAAATTTTGTGTGCTCACCCTTTCCTTCGTGTTGTTTTTCCCATTTTAAGACGAGATCACCTACTTCAAAATTCCTATCAGAAGTAGAGTTAGAATCGAACCATCTTTTAACCAATTGTTGATTTTGATCTAACTTACGCTTATCTTGGTCTCTTACTTCTTCTAGCTTCATCAAAGCGTTAATTCGGTTTTCTAAAGGGGGACAATGACTTTTTGGAATTTTTGTGACAACTGAAGCGAAGGAAGAAGAATGTGAGGTGGCAGAATTGCTTCTCTGCCATAAACGAGAAAAAAGGGGGAGTTACCTATAGCAAATTTTGGCGTTACCCTATCACCCCACAGTGCGTTCAACAGTGCATTGTGCCAATTCTTGTGATTTTCAACCACCGTTCTCTTGATAATTTTGATCAAGTTCTTGTTTCTTGATTCTACTAATCCGTTGCCCTGGGGGTAGTAACTAGTAGAATACTTCAGCTTAATTCCTTTCTCCAAAGCGAACTCGCTCATCTCAAGAGAAGAACAATATGAAGCGTTGTCAAAGACTAGACAGCCAGGGATGCCGAAACGAGTGATAATATTCGAGTTTAGAAAAGTGATTACCTGACTGGTGTTGAAAATTCTTAATGCAACAACTTCAGACCATCGAGTAAAGTAATTTGTGGCTATCACAATATACTTGTGTTGTTGCGAGGATGGAGGGTTAATTGGACCTATGATATCAAGGCCCCATTGCTGGAAAGGAGAATCTACTAAAACGGTTTGCAAGGGAAAGGCTGGTTTTTGTAACCACCCTGATGCTTTCTGATAGATGATACATTTACGACACAAGGCATGGGCATCCCTAAAACACGTGGGCCAGTAGTAACCGGCTCTTAAAACCTTATCTGCAGTGGTGTCACCACCGAAGTGACCACCAGCTTCTCCTGCATGCAACTCGAGAAAGTCGTTTTCTACTTCGTCTTTCTCGAGACAGTGCATCAGTACGCCGTCAAAATTATCACGAAACAATACACCATTAACTAGATGAAAGGAGGCAGAATTCAGTCTCAACGCTCTTCTCTTGGCGGGGTCAAGGTGACGGGATGCTGACCCATGTTCAAGACATAATTTAATATCGTTGTATCAGGGACTAACGAGGTTTTGTATTCAACAAATCAAACTTTAATCGCTTTGTCCTAGGTTTGACGTATCACTATCTTCTTGTTGTCCTATTTTTGAATCAACAACCAATTTACACAACCCTTGGCCTCTCACGATCTAAGCTGGGGTGATTTCTAAGTCATACTCCTGCAAGGAGGTGACCTAGTTATCTCTCTTCTCTCCTAACTCCTTCTGCACTAAAAAGTTCCTTACGGCAGGGTAGGGGACAATGACTTTTGTTCTTGACTTCAAAAGATAGGACCAGAAATGCTTAACTGCTTTGAAAATAGTGTAGGCTTACCGATCAACCACTGGGTAGTTAAGTTCGACACCTTTGGAAGTAGACATCATAAAGGCGATGGGTACTTTGTTGTTATCGACATTCTTCTGAGTTAGGACGGCGGGATAGGAACGGTCATAGGCAAAAGTATAGAGTGTAAAATCTTGAGAGAAGTCAGGGCTCATGAGAGATGGAGCGTCTATTATGGCCTTCTTTATGGCATTAAAAGCCTGATTTTCTATGGGTCCCTAGTGATATTGGGTGTATTTCTTAATCAGGCTTTGCAGAGGCCTGACCATTTCAGAGAAACTGGGGACGAATCTCCTCACGAAGTTAATCTAGCCTAAGAAAGACTGCATGGAGTTTTTGGATGTAGGAGGGGGAAGTTTAGCGATGACTTGAGTCCTTTCGGGGCCAATAATCATCCCATCACTAGACACAATGAATCCTAGGAGTTTACCCTGTTCTACTGCAAAGATGGACTTTTTGGGATTCAAGGAGATGTCGTATTTATGACATCATAGCAGAAAGGCTTATAAGTGAGCTATATGATCGTCTTTGTTTTTAGAATAAACAGTCACGTCATCTAAGTAAACTACAATGGACTGATTGATTAAGCCTCGAAAAGCAATATCCATTTCTCTCTAAAAGGTAGCACCATCATTAATCAATCCAAAGGGAATTTTGTGATATCATAAGTGCACCACGGAGTACGGAAGGTAGTTTTGAGTTGGTCTGGTAGAGACATCAAGACTTGGTTGTATACAGAGAAACCATCTAACAAGGATAGCCTCTCGAAACCAGATACCTATTGAAGGATCTGGTCGATGGGTGGGACAGGATAGTTGTCTTTGTCAGACCCTCTATTGAGGTTTCGGAAATCGACGCAAAGTTGGATTTCCCCATTTTTCTTCCGAACTGGGACAAGGTTGGACACCCATTGAGTGTGCCTAAGGGGAAAAATTATTTTAGCACTTAGGAGTTTATTCAATTCTTTTTGAACGGTCGGTTCTAGTTTAGGGTGCATCTTCCTCAGTTTTTGTTGGAAGGGTAACATTTCGGGCTTCATCGGGATGACATGTTGTATGATATTAGGATTGAAGATTTTAAGATCATCATATGTCCATGCAAAGACATCCTTAAATTCTTTGAATAATTTAACAAAAGCAGTTTTTTCTTGTCTAGAACATCCCAAGCCTAGGTTAATGTACTGAGGATTTTCACTAGTTCCTAAGTTCACTTTTTCATAAGATAGCGGGGAACTATTGGTTTTACAATTGACCGTCTTTTTAAATTTATCTTCAAAATCATAAAACTTCTCTAATCTAACTATGGATTTGGGTATGGAATTTACCATGTCTGACAGAGCTTCAGGAGATTTCGGATCAGGTATTACCGTAAAATCATGCAAATTGTCATCGTGTGTGCGTTCATCTATCACCGTGCCTTGAAAGGTTTCTTCCATGTGCAGAAAGTTAATGATCTACTGATCATCGTCAAATACTCTCCAGTTTGTGATATTGTCAGGAACAGATGGTCGAAACAATAACTCGACGGAGAATGCGTCTGGGGACAAGCCTTCTACAGGAAGAAGTTTAGAGGCTACATTAGCTAATAGATCTGCTTCAACATTATTTAATCTAGGAATGGAATTTTTATTGAAATCAGAAACTTTATTCATTAAACTCCATACCTCAGACTGGTAACTTTTGAGATGCGGGGAAAGACAGTGTATAGAATCTCTTACCTGTCTAACCACTATTTCAGAGTCGCCAAATACAACCAGGTTTTGAATGTTCATATCCAGATATTTTCTGAGACCTTGTAGTAAAGCCTCATATTCTACAGTATTGTTAGTACATTCAAATTCTAGTCTACAAGCCATTAATGTCTTGTTACCTGCCGGATCGATAATGATGCAGCCTGCGCCAACTCCTTCTTTAGACTTAGAACCATCGAAATATAGAGACCATATTTGATTTCCATCGGGCACATGGGATTGTTGCATAGAAGTTGTTGGTTGCATATATGCTATGATCTCGGACTTTTGTTCTGGATTGATGATAGGTGAAGCCTCGGCCATGAAATTGTCGAAGAAGGTGTCCATCCCTTGGACTTCGGGTGAATCAGCAGAAGGTGTATAGGGTTTGTTGCGATTGTTCAAATCTGTGATCGTGAACTTAAGGTAGCGCTCACGATTCAATCTAATCTTGTTGGGCTTAACGTTCTCTGGGAGCCATAAGTGAGACTAGTCTATTGCGAAGTAACCATGTAGCTGCTCCGACCAGTCCCTTCTTAAAAATAGACCATACACTTCTGGAATATCCACAACAATTATATCAATAACCTGATGAACTTTTGGGTTAGATGATAATCTAATCAATACATTTTTTAGTTTGCCTATAACTTTAACATTGGTTCGATCAAGTTGTATGATTTTTAAAGTGGATGGTTCCACTTCAGCGGTAATCTTTTGGAAGATAGACCAAGGCATCACATTGGATGATGCTCCTGAGTCCACCATACAACTATGCACATTTATGTTGAAAATTTTGAAAGTTGGCAAGAAAGGAGGTACATTTTTGCGAGTGCTAAGAGTAGTAGCTTGTGGCTTCTTACTCGCAATTTTTAAGGCTAATTTATCTACATTATTTACATTATTTACATTATTTATAGGGACTATAGGAAGGCTTCCTTTATCTTGAATATCAGGATTATTTTTAGTGGAAGTCTTCTGCGGAACTTTTCTTTGCACAACCTTGTTACCACTTGAATTACCATTCTTGCCATTCTCTGAAATATTTTGCAACATTTTTTGAAGCAGAAATGGAAACTTCAATAACTCATAAATAGAAATGTTAGCCCTTAACTTTTTAAGATCTTCAACAACATCATAGTCTAAGTTGGGGTTCACATTACTCTGTTTAGTCTCAGCTGATTTAGATGGCTTTGGAGGTGAAGTTGTAGTGTTTTCAGTAGAAGGCTTGTTTGTTGTCTTAATCCTAGTATTATAAGGGTGAACAGTCTCGAAGTTAGCTTGAAAGATGTTGTCTGAGAAGTCTCCAAAGATGTTTGGAGAAGACTCTTCTTCTTGAACTGTTTCTTGTTCAACTACCTCCTGAGGGATCTTTGGGGGTATCAAGTTATCTTGGGCTTCTAGAATTGTTTGAAGGGCACATTGTAAACTTTCTAGATTCAAGCCTCTGGGGTTTGGATTAGTTTGGTTGGTAGGAAAGGCTTTCAGAAAGGGGTTTTGTAGGATCCTTTACTCGAGGAAGATTCTTCAGTCGACCTTTTTAATTCTATAACTTGATTCAACAGTTTTTGAACAACTTTAGTTAAATTTTCCAAATCAGAGTTTTCAGGTTGTGTTTTACTTTGAGTGGGTCTGGGGAGAATTTCAATCTTCTTTTTGGAAGAAGAACTAGTCTCGGTTTCGTTGCTAGAAAAGTCTTCAAGAATAAGTATGTCTTTTTCAATCTGGCTGGCCTCCTCGAAGGCTTTTAACAACATGGCCTTTTTAGATCGTTTAACCCAAATAGCTATACTTTGATGCAGAGCTTTAGTGTAGTAAGCTATTACAAGACTCTTGGCAGGCATAGAATCTGCAGGGATTCAGTTTTTAAGTGTTAAGAATCTTTGATGAAAGTCATTAACTTTTTCTTTTGGGTTCAATCTTAAGCTAGAAAGATCCATGACCAGGACTTCCGGAGGCTTACCATCTCCGAACTTTTCCAAAAAGCATGACTCAAACTTTTCCCAAGACACGATGGTATGTGGTTGTTGGGCAAAGTACCAAGTGGATGCATTACCCTCAAAAGTATAAGGAAACAACCTACAGACAATGCCTTCATGTTCGAAATTACGGAGTCTGATGGCTAACATGAATTTTTTGATATGATCTTCAGCTATCTGTTTTGAGTCGGGGTCAAACTTGGGAATCCACTTCTTCAGGTGCTTAGGTAAAGGGTACTGGGCTCCAGGTATAGCTACAACATCCTGATCAAGCCAGGGTCTAGCAGGATTGTTCTGATTTTCCATTGGGGTAGTGGGTGTGGAAGGCTGAGAAGGTGAATTGCCTTCGTCAGAAGAATCTCCTCCAGAAGAGGAAGGAGATGATGGAGGTGGAGAAGGAGGTATCCCATAACCTCTTGCAACAGGATTTGTGATTGGATCTGTGGGATTCACAGCAAGGTTAGTGTCACCTAATTGTTCTCTAATATCAGAGAAGTCCAAAGTTTGACCCCATGGACATTTTGGTTGACTAAGATGAGCTAAGGCACTGTGTTTTTTAATAAGAGATTGACGAACAATCTCTTGTATGTCACCACCTGTAGGATTAGGGGTTGCTGGCTCAACTGTGATCTGTGGATCTTCGGTTGAAGTAGTTTTTGTTTGAAGGGGAATATTATTGTGTGAACAGCTTCTAGTCACTATAGGTGAGCGATTAGTGGGGGGAGGAGTCTTGTGACTGCCTCGTGCCATTAATTAAGTTCAGGCCCTCCTTCTAGCGCCATTTGTTGACGGGAAAAATCGATTGTCCGTCAACTGAGAGAGTGGAACCGGTCCAGGGTTGTCTAATAACCCAAGCCGTTTGGAATGAATCACCCTGATGGGTTTAGCGGCTCCATTAGTCGATCTAAGGTCCTAAGAAAACAAAAAAAGAAATCTAATCTAAACTAACTAATCTAACTAAAACTAAATAAAACAAACTAAACTAACTAAAACTAAATAAAACTAACTAAACTAAATAAAACTAAATAAAACTAACTAAACTAACTAACAATGAATAAAACGAACTAATATAACTAATATAATTAAAACTAACTATTAAACAAACTAACTAATCTACTATTTCTATATATATAAATTACTAACTAAAATATAACTTATTTACAAAATATACAATATCTACAAAATACAGATTTAAATAAAACCTGGAAAACTCATTTGCTTTTTGCCCTAAGACAGAGAAAGATATTTTTGTTGATTTTTTTATTTTATGAACAAGAAATAAAACTTACTGAAATTAAACAATCTAATATACTAAATACACATATATCTAACTAAAATACTAACAAATATACTAAACAAATAAACAACAAACAGACCTGGAAACGCTCCAGATTTGTCATGTGTATGATAATTGTTCAAGCAGATCGGAGGAAGGAAACTCGCACCGAATAATCCAGAAGCTTCTCGTAAACGATAGCTTCAATGCTCTTAGAGTTTGTTTACAGGACAAACAAGACATAAAAAATCATAACAATTATATGATTTATAAATCTCTGCAATTAGGTAAACCCGTTATGCAAAAACTTATACTTAAAAATTCAACTGATGAAGAAGAGAAATCTGTGATTCATAAACTGAATCAAGTAATTGCTATGTTTTTAAATACTAGAAGAAATCAGATATCGATTATATTAATTAGTTCATATCATTTTCAAAAGACTAAGATAGCTAAAGTAGTCATTAATCAAATGCAAACTGATAACATAAACATGAAACAAAAGATTGATATTATGAAAAGCTAAAGCTGTAGCGGAACATCAATTTCTGTCTCAGTCTGTATTAGATATCCATAATCCTGGTTCTCCCACAAGCGAGGATGATCCTTATTACAAAAAATAATAAGTATTTAAAGGTTTTTCCACAAGGTAAAACCTCTCCGTGGAAGTTATAAAAGTGTTTACATGAAATCTGGGAGATATCCCAAAATTGTCTAAACTAGGAAACTAAAATGAAACTAAAAAATTCAAATATCCTCTAAACTGTCCATCAAATCCCATGCAATTCGAATTCACCTGAAAAGGACCAAAAATGAACAAATTATAAGGATCTTTTATTAATAAATGATAGAAAATTTAATTCTATAGACTAGCTACAAGACCCTCTGATTCTGTAGCTAGTCTAAATAAAGATACAGAATCAGAATCAACATTAATTGAGAATCTTTTAAGGATATTTAATTCAATTATCATCCAATAATCATTGGGGAACGAATCATAAATTGAAATCATTATTCCATTATGAACTCAAATAGGATCCACATCATTTAACCGAATACAGAGATAGGAATACTCTGTTTCGATTATTGTCATAAATCGGGTAAATGAAATCATATGGAACAACATCGTAATCATTTCTCAACAAATTGAATCCATCAATTATGAGATCATTTTGATATTCAAATGGAAACAAAACAAATCGCAAACACTTCGTTATACTTGTCTTATCAACAAGAGAAATAATCGAATCAAACATGATTATTTTCAAATCACGATAACTGTATAGCAAGCGATTTAGGCTGTGAGAAAATCCAAACCATAACTGACGCATAACAAAATCGTAACAAGATTAATCAAACAGAGTTTGTTATAGATATCCGATCATTTGTTTTTATAAACTGATTGACCTTGACCAAAATCATTTCATTCAAACGAATCGTAACTGGATTTGGTAAAAATAACACAGTCAATCAATTCGTTTCAAAACCCATCGAATCCAACAGTTGTGAAATCGATTATAATCAAAACAAATGGCAAGCAACTATTATGCTGCCTTGTCAACAGAAAATATGAATTCGAGAAGATCATTCCAATCGTTATGACTACGTTGACACAGCAAACGGTTCATGCCACGAATAGATCAGTAAGATCATAACAGACTTGATTGATTGGCAATAAAATTCATAATTTGTTATGCCCAATTGGGCAAACAAGGTTGATTGGCTTTGATCAAAACAAAATTGTTCCAATCAAACGAATCAACTGGCTGAGGTTTAGGATAGTTTTCGCGAATTGAATCCATTCCATGATTCGAGCACACCTGCATAAACGTAAATGAACATATTGTTTTTATAAAAACAGAGTAGTTCATTTCCCAAATTAAAATCGAACAGAGCAATATTTCAACCTTGGAAATTGTAAGATAGAGCATATCGTAACAACCAAACTCAATCAAATATTTCGTGTGAAAAAATTTCAGCTCTGCTAGGGTTTTCTTTGCAAGGGTTCATAGTGATGAGCTCCGCTGGAGGAGGAGCGATGGCTCCACCCCCTCCGTCCACTGAAGAAGCTGCTTTCACCCACCTGGTGAATGTCCAAGGAAAGAAGAAATATTTCGTCCCTCCACCGAAGTTTGTTAAAAAGTTAGATGCCATTCTAGATATTGCTTTTCCATCAGATAAGCCTATCCATATGGTAGTCTCTTTGGTGGATCGTGCCGTAATAGGACAGTTTACTGGTCTCTAGCCGATTCCCCGTACCACTGACGCTTGGGTCCATAAAAACTGGAGACCTCTGATATCCCAAGGAGTCTCTTACTATGCAATCGGATGAGGGTATTTTCTGTTTGATTTTGTCTCAAAATTTGATAGGGATCTGATTTTTTGAAGTGGACCTTACTTTATGGGTCCACAGGGGCTCTATCTGAACAGATGGACCCCTGATTTTGACCCGACTATGGATATCCCCAAAGCGGTACCAGTTTGGGTCCGTTTACCAAACCTCCCCATGCACTGTTGGGGAGAGGAATCTCTCAGAGCCATAGGAAATGGGCTAGGTAAATATATTGATCAATATGACCCTAAAGGACAATACTCTTTTGCCCGAATCTATGTTGAAGTTGATTTGGAGGCGGGTTTATCGGAGGCAATCAAGATTACGGTTAAAGGCTGGCAGCATTTCCAGCAACTAGACTACGAACAACTACCTTTTAAGTGTAGGCATTGCCATGAATATGGGCATTTTCAAAGGCACTGCCCCAAATTACAGGAGCCAGAGACAGGGGAAGGGACGGAGGAAGGATGGAAACAAATGAAGAAACATAAGGCAAACCCAAGAAGAAAGGGCTATAAGGTTTCTGAACCCCCGACCAAAGCTCCTCCTATGAAGGACCCTAAATCCTCTAAAGGTCAAAAGGAAATCCATATTTCAGACTCTGGGAATAGTTTTGCAGCCCTTGAAAAAAAAGAACCACCAGACAAGGTGAATGAAGAAGGAGAAATACCCCCTCCAGCTGCTAACCCTCTGGGTGAAGGATCTCAAGTTAACGAAACCATGAATGTGGAATCCTCAGATCAGCAAGACAAGGAGGACCCTCATGTGGAAATGGCATCTGAAGAAGGATCAGAGGAGGATGATACAAAGGAAGACAACATAGATCAAACAAATTCAGTTAAGAAAGATAAGAGAGGAAGGAAAACAGATAAAGAAAGAAGGGAAGCAGCTGCTTACCGAGATAAGCTAGCCGGAGTACAGTCTACTATTGAAAAACACCTGAATCCCAAAAATACCAGACATCAAGGAAATGCTGCGAGAGGGGAAGCGTCCAATCCAAAAGGTAAATAATGCAGATCATCTCCTGGAATTGTAGGGGGCTAGGAAGCAAATCGAAAATGTTATCTATGAAAGATCTTATCAGAATATCGATGCCTCATATCCTCCTTATCCAGGAGACAAAAATGGAAGAGAAATCTTTCCTCCAGGTTGCTCATTCATTCTGGTTTAATGCACAATGTATAGCGGTCAGTTCTCGAGGAGCGTTTGGAGGATTGGCAATGCTCTGGGATCCTTCTAAGGTTGAATTAGTAAGCTCTATAACCAATATTCATTGGATTTTCTCTGAAATTCTATTTAAAGAAACTAATCTCTGGTTAAGCATCTTTAATGTGTATGCACCTATTGCTCTCTCCAAGAAGCAATATTGTTGGAACTCTCTGAATGCTCATATGGTAGACTCTCATCTTGATAATTATATAGTAGTAGGTGATCTTAACTTAACCCTTTCCGCCCTTGAAAAAAGAGGAGGAAATGTGATTAGAGATCTGGCTAGGGAATGGGTGGAAGACCTTATAGTTGATTGGGATCTGGAGGATATTAAGCCTGTTAAAGGGATTTACACTTGGACAAATAAAAGGCTAGGCCCAGGACATATAGCTTCCCGTCTGGATCGGTTTTTGGTCCAAAAGTCCCTTCATCTCCAAGGAATGGATCTTGTTTCTTCAATTATAGCTTTCAGTGCTTCCGATCATAAGCCTATAGCGCTCTCCTTTGTCAAAGACAAAAATCTAGGACCTATCCCTTTTAGATTCAATCCCTCTTGGATATCCATGGACGGTTTCTATGACATTGTAGCTCTAACCTAGAGCACTAATGTTAGAGGGTCAAATTTCCATGTTTGGGAAGAAAATCTACGAATCTTGAAAAAAGATTTGAAAGATTGGGCTAGACAGCATAAAACGCCAAAACAACAAAGGCTTGAAGCTGAGAAGGAATTGGAAGAATTTCATTTCAGATCAGAAGGTTATCTGGACCAACCAACGAAATATAAAGAATTACTTCTTCACAATAAGTTGTATGATGCCTGCAAACTCGAAGAAAGTTATTGGAAAATCAAATCAAGAAACCATTGGTTGCAGGAAGGGGATAAAAATACTAAGTTTTTTCACAAACAAGCTGAGATAAGAAAGCATTTCAATTCTGTTCCTAAGATTGAACATTTGGGAAATCATCTCACTGCCTTTGATGAAATTAAAAAAGCAACTCATAACCACTTTAAGGAGATATACTCTGAGTCATCTCCTGACTTAGATCTAAGCAATATGGAAATTTTAGATCTTATCCCTTCTTTGGTTTCAGCCCATTCCAATTATCTTCTTATGCATTCTGTCTCTCTGGACGAAGTCAAATCTGTTGTTGAATGTATGAGCCCTGATAAAGCCCCCAGGCCAGATGGGTTCACTGCACAGTTTCTCATATCTTGTTGGCCCATCATCCACAAGGATCTTCTGAAAATGGTCAAGAAGTCTCAATTATGCAATAAAATCGGAGGAGGAACCAATTCCTCCTTTCTTGCTCTCATTCCTAAAGAAAAAGGAGCTTCTTCCTTTGCAAGATTTCGTCCGATTTCCCTTTTCAACATTGGATATAAATTTATCACAAAGGTTCTAGCCAACAGGCTGAAAGCTGTTTTGCTGGGTATTATTCCTGAGAACCAGGGAGGATTTGTCCAAGGAAGGCATATCTTTGAAAATATTGTCCTTGTTTAGGAAGCTATTCACTCCAGTATCAACAGGAAGGAGAAAGGTATGGTAATTAAATTGGATTTGACTAACGCCTTTGACATGGTTTGTCATGCCTTTTTGTTTCAGGTAATGAGAAGGTTTGGATTTGAACCTGGAGTTCTCTCTTGGTTTAAAGCCTATATAAGCACGCCCTGGATAGCCCCCCTGGTAAATGGAAGAGCAACTGAATTTTTCCAAGCCTTTCGGGGTCTGTGCCAAGGGTGCCCCCTTTCTCCCTTGTTGTATGACATTCAAGCCACCGCTCTTAGCTTTCAATTGGAACACAGTAGAACCCATCAAGGTCTGCTAGGACTAAGGATCGTCAGGGGGGTCAAAGAGGTTAATCACACTCAGTTTGCTGATGACACTCTTCTCCTAGGAGGAGCGAGTACAAATGTGGCAAAAAAATTCAAATCGGTTCTGGATGATTATCAAGATGCTTCGGGAAGCCTAATTAATTAATCCAAGAGTCAAATATATAGATGGAATTGCTCCCTGATTGAATTGCAAAATCTGGCTCAAATTCTGCATATTGAAGGTAATTACCTATGGACAGATTTCAATTATTTGGGAATCCCAATATTTAAAGCAAAGCCGAAAGTCTTCAGTTGGGGCCCATTGATTGAAAAGATGCAAGCAAAAATCAAAGCATGGGGGGCATCATGGCTGAACTTAGCAGGGAAAACTGTGCTCCTTAAATCAGCTCTCGCTAGTATGCCAGTCTATCAAGGATCTCTTCTTCTAGCCCTAAGTACAGTTCTTGGCAAAATTGAAGTGCTCCTATGAAGATTCCTGTGGAAAGGGGGGGAGAATAATGAAAATCGACTCCCTTTGGTTAACTGGACAAAGGTCACAACTCCCTTGTTGGAAGGAGGTATGTAGCTTCGGGACCTTCATGCTCAAAATTTAGCCCTGGGAGCAAAGTTGCTATGGAATATGGTCACCGGGAATACTACCTGGTGTAAGCAGGTGCTCTGGAAGAAATATTTTTATGGATCAAGACTTCGATGTTTGGATAAGGGTCCAAAAGTTGTTAAGGGATCTCCCTTGTTTTCCCTCTGTTCTAAAGCTTTGACCTTCTTCTCTCAAGCTCTTACTTGGACCCCGGGAAATGGTAAGAAAATCAGGATTTGGGAAGACTCCATCCTCGGACATCCCCCTCTTGGGACTTTGAAAGGAATGGAAGGGATAAGGAGATACCTTTCAAGTATTGGGAAAACTATGTTATTAGACATTTACATTTGGACTCTGGATGACAAACAGCTGTGGGCAGGATGGGAAATTCTGTACTGTCTATCTCATTTATTAAATGAACAGTCATTGATTTTCCTTTGTTTGCAGGGGAAATCTTCTATAGATATTCATTTGAAGGATGCTAGGGGATGGGGATCCAAATCAGGGCTTTATTCAGTAGCCAAAGGGCACAAATGCATCAAGGCTATTCCCCATGTGCCCTCTTCTCCTGTGGTTTGGAAGTATGTCTGGTATTTTAAATCCCTTCCCAAATTTGATCATTTTTCTTGGTTATTGGCTCATAATAGTGCTCTTACAGCCAAAGGTCTTCGTCGGAAAGGCTGGGAAGGCCCCTCCCGTTGTCCTCTCTGTTTGGCTGATGAAGAGACGACCTCCCATCTCTTTATCTCCTGCCCCTTCACCCAAGAAGTCTGGGCCCTTATGACCTCCCCTTGGCCAACTTCTTTGCAGTATGAAGATGTCTCCTCTATTTTCAGTAATTGGGCCCTTACCTCCCCTGTTTCTTGACATTCGAAGGATTTTTTAGGATTCTCATGGCTGATTCTTCCAAAATTTATCTGCTGGAAACTTTGGCTTGAGTGAAATAATAGAATCTTTCGTGGTGTCTGCTCTAGCCCCCCTCAGGTAGAGGTCAAAATTAAAGCTTTGATGGGTGACTTTCTTCAATCTCAGCCTTCTAAATTCCTTTGTTCCCCTTTCAACTCCTTGGAATAATCTTGGTTCCTTCCCTTGAACCCAGGTAAACTCTCTGCTACAGGTCAGACCCCCAAGTTGCAGGCTTGGGAAATTAGGAAGAATGACACTGATTTCTTGATCTGAAAAAAAAAAAGTAGGAAGACACTTGTTGTTTTTTGATGGGGCATCAAAAGGAAATCCAGGGAAGGCTAGAGGGGGAGGGGGGCTTTTTGATCCCGGAGGAAATTTGATTCTGAAGTTTTCCTGGGGCTTAGGAACGGAAACCAATAATGTGGTGGAGGCTCTTGCGTTATGGAAAGGATTGAACCAAGCCTCGCAAATGGGAATCACTGATCTAACGATTGTGGGGGATTCTAGAATGATCATTCAAGCATTCATCACTCGTAATATTCCATCCTCCTGTCATCTGAAGAAAATGATGAAACACACTCTAGCCCTGCTGCCAAAGTTTTTTGACATTGGGTTTTATCATGTTCTTCGTACTCATAATGGAATAGCGGATCAAGTAGCTAATGAAGTTGTCTCCCTAAGAAATGGATCTCTTAAACTCAATAATGCTCTTAGTCTTTGTCTTTTACCCTAGGCGCATTGCTTCAAATGGTCTCAGGAGTGTTCTGAGCTATCTTGGGGGAGATCTAAATATGGATTGGAGACTTCTCAGGAGGACTCTGTTAATTCATTTTCACAGGACTCTGTGCATGGGATCGAGCGGATCTTTTGGAACTGGAAGCTGTGATTTGGGTCTTTCCCGACATCCTTTCTTCCTCTATTCGGGGTATATGGCACCCACCGAAGGCTCAGTTACCTCCTCATCGGACCCATGGGTAGGAAGGGAAGCCGAGATTATCACTATTCGTAGAAGGGTTCGCCACCCTAGACAATTTCTCCAACAGCTAGATGAGCTTGAGGGCATTCGTCTGGATGAGATTGAGACTAGGTTGTCTGAGAAAATAGACACTCTGCAAGCTAGGACTCACAAGGTGGAGACTGAGGTGCGTAATCTTTCTGAGGGGCAGCATAGGCACTGGGGAGATCAACTGACGACATCCAAGAGGAAAGAAGGGACTGCTGCTGCAAATTACAGTTAATCGGGTTCTGGTTTCTGGTGCTAAGTTTCTGTTAGGTGTTAATTTTAGCTCAAGACTGTATAAGACTGACTTTGTATCTACAGGCAGTTATTTTTTTGGGTTTTGGAAAGATCTGGTTAAGTTTCAAGCTTTTAAGATGTAAAATTTTTGTGGCTCAGCCACTGTTTTTTATAATATAAAAAACCTACTCGTTCTTGTTAAAAAAAAAACAACCAAACTCAATCAAATCGTTTACCAACCATAGCATATGGATCATAACAAAATCAAATCCGAACAAAATTATGTTCTAAACTAAGTATGAAAAATTTCCTTTTCAAATCAGATACAAACCAATCCATTCAAAGACAAGCTATTAATTTTGTCAACTTAATAAGCCAAACCAGTCAATCAAATCTAAACGTAGACCACTCAAATCCAATCAAAATCTATCGAATGCTATACTGGGAATGATGAGATCGTATATCGAATCGAAATTTCTATTTATTCAAAGCAAAGCTATATATAGAATGCACGCATTATACAGATTCCTTCAAGATGTAAACAGAACTATTTAAAAACTGAATTCAAATCATTATATCAACCTAGATTATTTACAAAAAAAAACCATTTCAAAACCATACATGTTTAGCTACGGGGCTGCTTGATTATGCCAGTTTGGAATTTACAATAGCCGTGGGTGATTCCACGGTTTTGAAAAGGATGGGGCCAGTTGTCTTTTGCTTTTTGTCTGTTGCTTGTAGCTTGGCTTTTTGACTAGTTAGCACTGCAATCTAGTCTTCCAGTGATTGAATCTTTGATTGGAGTATTGGAACATCGATATAATATCGTTCTAACCATGAATTGCATTGGTCACAAGGTGACTGTGTGGGTTTCGAGGGTTTGTGAAAATGACCGAGGGTTTCACGAAGCAATTTAATACCCGGGTAGTCAA
>JZKD02S1911762.1:1324292-1341841 GCA_000966675.3 Picea glauca
TGAGATCGTATATCGAATCGAAATTTCTATTTATTCAAAGCAAAGCTATATATAGAATGCACGCATTATACAGAGTCCTTCAAGATGTAAACAGAACTATTTAAAAACTGAATTCAAATCATTATATCAACCTAGATTATTTACAAAAAAAAACCATGTCAAAACCATACATGTGTAGCGACGGGGCTGCTTGATTATGCCAGTTTGGAATTTACAATAGCCGTGGTTGATTCCACGTTTTTGAACAGGATGGAGCCAGTTGTCTTTTGCTTTTTATCTGTTGCTTGTAGCTTGGCTTTTTGACTAGTTAGCACTGCAATCTAGTCTTCCAGTGATTGAATCTTTGATTGGAGTATAGGAACATCAATATAATATCGTTCTAACCATGAATTGCATTGGTCACAAGGTGACTGTGTGGGTTTCGAGGGTTTGTGAAAATGACCGAGGGTTTCACGAAGCAATTTAATACCCGGGTAGTCAAGGTCATTCTTTAGGCAGGGGGGAAGGTTTGATACAAAATCAAAAGGGGGCTCGAGACATAAAACTTGCGAGTAGGGGTACTCGCTGGCCAGAAAACGCTCAATATCAGAATCAAAGTCTTCACTTAGGATGATAGGGTTAGATTTGGCAGAGGCTTTTGGTTTGTTTCTGGCCATTCTCGAAATGAGTCGGGCATTCCTTTTCCCTTTGGCATTAGTAGTAAGTTTTTCCTTGGGTTTTTTACTCATAGGATTCTTAATGGCTTTTGCACTCTTAGTTACAGTGTCGGGTAAGTCAACAGGAGGGTCGACCGAGGGTTTAGGCAGTAGGAGATGTAAGGGTACAGGTGGTTCAGTCTTGGTTTCAATTACCACAGGTTTATCAACCTGTACAGGGTCGGTGTCTTCAAAGCCATTACGGGCGATGGAAACCTTCCAACTATCACCATGCAAACTCAAATGATAAACAACAATGAGCTTAATAAGCCCATGGTGGAACAGGCTGCTGTCAACCTTGTGCCTCTTATACTTTTTCGACATTTTATATAAGAAACGATGAAAGTAGAAAGGCATGTTTAGAGGAAACCCTATAAAAATCATCAGCAGACGCAGGTGGTAAAGGAACACAAGTCTATATCGACCTTCCCAGGTCACAAACTGCTTGACTAGCATTAATAATTCGTGCCATCATGGTTTGAGCATAGATATAGGCATAGCTCTGTCATAAGAGGTGACTTTGCGCGATTGAAACAGCAGTGTCCATGGCACTTCCTCGACCTTGCAATTCTTAAACCAAAGTTGTCCCAAGGTAGGTAACCCCGTAGCTGAGCTGATAAACTGTTCATTGATATCTAACTGTATATCACCGACTTTGGCTCGACATCCATCGAAATTCATGGAAAACTGTCATGCTACACAAAGGTTAAAACCCTCAAATCGTTTCACGAAGGTAAGCCATCCACTGTCTTCCAAATCTTGGTGGGCATTGTCAAACATTAACAGGGCTTGATTGCCATTGGGCTCAACTCGCACGACTGGTTCCATGGAGCCAAACACATGGTAAGGGAAGGGTTTGGATTCACCAATACACACAAGAGCAGAGCTACCCAAGCTAACAACAATGAATGAGCAAAAGGGATAAGAATAAATGCGAGCATGCAAAGGTGGTGGAGTCTACCATGCAAAAATTCATTACCCAAGTACATCCGCCGATTTACATAGTTGTTCACTGCATAATAGTAATTCAACCATTGAATCATGTTCCCAACTAATGAAATCAAATGTGTGAGGGCGCAAATGTTATGCCATAATATTTAAACATCTGACATATAAATCAAAACCCAAAATCAACTATGCACCAATGTATATAATCAAAAGTTTAACCAAGGTGCCAAACGATATTCATATAGTCGACAAGCCAAAAGTTATGAAAATATTAACATAAGGATCATATCATATATATGTAAAAAATTAAATCATAACCCCTATGCATTTTATAGAATCAATGATCAGGCAAATCATATAAAGTCGAAATCCAAATATTAATGCATTGCAAACTTAATAAAACTGAGTTACACAATCAATCGAAGTATAAGTACCGATCAAAGGATCTTTCCAGTCGTATAGTGATTAAAAAAAAGGTAAGCGCAATAGGCATAATGAAAAAAGAGATATTGACAGTTCAGATGATGATTGAAATGTGACTTCGAAAGGAGAAGTTTTCACGCTTACAGTCGTGAAAACAAAACGAAAACAAGTGTGTAAATGTCGCAAGAAATGAAAATGTCGTTTATTTGAAAATTGCGACGAAAACTTGATGTTCGCAAGACATAGATGTAGGCAGCTTATAGGATCATAAAAAAAAGGTGAATTGCCTGCCAACAATGGCGACACACTGGTAGAAGCAGTTATCTCTACAAAAGGTACAAATTCAGATTAAGACAACAAAGATAATTTCAACTCAAAAATAACAACCAGAAAATTATACAAACATCATCATTAATCATATTTTTCCAGCAGTGTTTCAAAAGATGAAAACTAATAACAGTCTTAAGATCAACAAGTCACGATATTAAAGATAAAATATTCAATACTTTTGGCATAGCCATTGTTTCTAGTAGGTGTCCATAGCCTCGACAAGGTTGCCATTTAACCCACTCTGACATCTGTATCCTGTCAAGAAGTTCTGGATCAAAATAAAGGACATTAAAGAGGTTTCTCTTTTTTTTTTTTTGCAAATTTTCATGTACCCGACATTGCTTCGCTGCCAGCAGGCTTGTTCAGTACCCTGGCAAAGTTGTCTTGGCGTCATGCATGCATTTATCCACTTCCAGCAGACCTGTTCAGCATCCCAGCGGGTCTACAAGAACTTCCCACATCTCTTACTAATAATTTTATTTTGTTTTTCATAGGTATATAGCTGAGAGGGGTGACGCTGAAAATCTTGATATTTTAACATGTTTTTTTTTTTTTTTAGACCTCATCAAAATCTTTTAGAACTATCTTTTATTAAGATCCAGAGATGTTTTATTTACAAAACAACTTCCTACTACAGGGAGAAATCTTTTGAGTCATTCCTTTACAAAATAGGGACATCGTAAAAAGATAATAGATGATCTTGACAAGCTTTGCTCAGAGATTGAAATCAGTTAACTTCTTTCAAACAACAAAATTTTCCAACACAGATATCAATTTCAAGAATATATCGTTGATGTTTGTACAAATTTTTCAGAATTTATTTCAGCGAAGAAATTTTTATATCATCTTTGTCTGAATAGCTCAGTGTACAGGTATGTATATTTTTCAAAAAACACAAACTGATAAATTCAAATCAAAATAAAAAACAGAAAGCAAGCGAAAGTGCAAACAAAAATGAAATATTTACATAATATACAAGGGTAGTTATCAAGAAAAGTATCTTTTCAGGGCTTGGCCATTCACCGGATAGGTGTCAAGCTGCCCTTCAAGATTCTACAATCGAAAGGAACTAGGACCTAACTTTTCAGCAAGTAAAAATGGTCCAAGCCATAAATTTTGAAATTTTGTGTGCTCACCCTTTCCTTCGTGTGGTTTGTCCCATTTTAAGACGAGATCACCTACTTCAAAATTCCTATCAGAAGCAGAGTTAGAATCAAACCAGCTTTTAACCAATTGTTGATGTTGATCTAAATTACGCTTAGCTTGGTCTCTTACTTCTTCTAGCTTCATCAAAGCGTTAATTCTGTTTTCTAAAGGGGGAAAATGACTTTTTGGACTTTTTGTGACAACTAAAGCGAAGGAAGAAGAATGTGAGCTGGCAGAATTTATTCTCTGCCATAAACGAGAAAAAAGGGGGAGTTACCTATAGAATCTTTTGGCATTACCCTATCAGCCCACAATGCGTTCAACAGTGCATTGTGCCAATTCTTGTGATTTTCAACCACCGTTCTGTTGATAATTTTGATCAAGTTCTTGTTTGTTGATTCTGCTAATCCGTTGCCTTGGGGGTAGTAACTAGTAGAATACTTCAGCTTAATTCCTTTCTCCAAAGTGAACTCGCTCATCTCAAGAGAAGAAAAATATGAAGCATTGTCAAAGACTAGAGAGTCAGGGATGCCGAAACGATTGTTAATATTCGAGTTTAGAAAAGCAGTTACCTGACTGGTGTTGACATTTCTTAACGCAGCAGATTCAGACCATCGAGTCAAGTAATCTGTGGCTTTCACAATATGCTTGTGCTGTTGCGAGGATGGAGGGTTAATTGGACCTATGATATCAAGGACCCATGGCTGGAAAGGAGAATATACTGAAACGGGTTGCAAGGGAATGGCTGGTTTTTGTTACCACCCTGATGCTTTCTGACAGATGATACATTTATGACACAAGGCATGGGCGTCCCTAAAAAGTGTGGGCCAATAGTAACCAACTCTTAAAACCTTATGAGAAGTGGTGTCACCACCGAAGTGACCACCAGCCTCTCCTGCATGTAACTCGAGCAAGAATTTTTCTGCTTCGTCTTTCTCGAGAGGCATTAGTACAATGTCAAAATTCAGACGAAACAGTACACCGTTAACTAGATGAAAGGACGTAGACTTTAGTCTCAACGCTCTTCTCTTGGTGGGGTCAAGGTGACCGGGTGCTAACCCATGTTCAAGATAGAATCTAATATCATCATACCAGGGACTAACGAGGTTTTGTGCATAACAAATCAAACTTTGATCGCTTTGTCCTAGGTTTGACGTATCACGATATTCTTTCTGTCCTATTTCCGAATCAACAACCAATTTACACAACCCTTTGCCTCTCACGATCTGAGATGGGGTGATTTCTAAGTCATACTCCTGCAAGGAGGTGACCCAGTTAGCTCTCTTCTCTCCTAACTCCTTCTGCACTAATAAGTTCCTTACGGCAGGGTAGGGGACAATGAATTTTATCCTTGAATTCAAAAGATAGGACCGAAAATGCTTAACTTCTTTGAAAACAACATAGGCTTTCTGATCAACCGTTGGGTAGTTAAGTTCAACACCTTTGAAAGCAGAGCTCATAAAGGCAATGGGTACTTCGTTGTTATCGACATTCTTCTGAGTTAGGATGACGGCATAGGAACAGTCAGAGGAAAAATTATAGAGTGTAAAATCTTGAGAGAAGTCAGGGCTCATGAGAGACAGAGTGTCTATTATGGCCTTCTTTATGGCATTAAAAGCTTGATTTTCTGTGGGTCCCCAGTGATATTGGGTGTCTTTATTAATCAGGTTCTACAGAGGCCTGACCATTTCGGAGAAACTAGGGACGAATCTCCTCACGAAGTTAATCTAGCCTAAGAAAGACTGCATGGATTTTTTGGATGTAGGAGGGGGAAGTTTAGCGATGAATTGAGTCCTTTCAGGGTCAATAGTCATCCCATCACTAGACACAATGAATCCTAGGAATTTACCCTATTCTACTGCAAACATGGACATTTTGGGATTCAAGGAGATTCCATATTTATGACATCATGGCAGAATGGCTCGTAAGTGAGCTAGATGATCGTCTTTGTTTTTGGAATAAATAGTCACATCATATAAGTAAACTACAACGGACTGATTGATTAATCCTCGAAAAGTAATATCCATTGCTCTCTGAAAGGTAGCACCAACATTAATCAATCCAAAGGGCATTTTGCGATAAGCATAAGTGCCCCACGGAGTACGGAAGGTAGTTTTGAGTTGGTCTGGCGGAGACATCAAGACTTGGTTGTATCCAGAGAAACAATCTAACAAGGATAGCCTCTCGGAACCAGATACCTGTTGAAGGATCTGTTCCATGGGTGGGATAGGATAGTTGTCTTTGTGAGACCCTCTATTGAGGTTTCGGAAATCGACGCAAAGTCAGATTTCCCCATTTTTCTTCCGAACTAGGACAAGGTTGGACACCCATTGACTTTGCCTAATAGGAAAAATTATTTTAGCACTTAGGAGTTTATTCAATTCTTTTTGAACAGTCGGTTCTAGTTTAGGGTGCATCTTCCTCAGTTTTTGTTGGAAGGGTAAGGTTTGGGGCTTCATCGGGATGACATGCTGTATGATATTAGGATCGAAGATTTTAAGATCATCATATGTCCATGCAAAGACATCCTTAAATTCTTTGAATAATTTAACAAAAGCAGTTTTTTCTTGTCTAGAACATCCCAAGCCTAGGTTAATGTACCAAGGATTTTCACTAGTTCCTAAGTTCACTTTTTCATAAGATAGCGAGGAACTATTGGTTTTACAATTGACCGTCTTTTTAAATTTATCTTCAAAATCATAAAACTTCTCTAATCTAACTACGGATTTGGGTATGGAATTTACCATGTCCGATAGAGCTTTAGGAGATTTCGGATCAGGTATTACCGTAAAATTGTGCAAATTGTCATCGTGCGTGCGTTCATCTATCACCGCGCCTTGAAAGGTTTCTTCCATGTGCATAAAGTTAATGATCTGCTGATCATCGTCAAATACTCTCCAGTTTGTGATATTGTCAGGAAAAGATGGTCGAAACAATAGCTCGACGGAGAATGTGTCTGGGGACAAGCCTTCTGTGGGAAGAAGTTTAGAGGCTACATTAGCTAATAGATCTGCTTCATCATTATTTAATCTAGGAATGGAATTTATATTGAAAGCATAAAATTTATTCATTAAACTCCATACCTCGGACTGGTAACTTTTGAGATGCGGGGAAAGACAGTGTATAGAATCTCTTACCTATCTAACCACTATTTCAGAGTCGCCAAATACAACCAGGTTTTGAATGTTCATATCCATATCTTTTCTGAGACCTTGTAGTAAAGCCTCATATTCTACAGTATTGTTAGTACATTCAAATTCTAGTCTACAAGCCATTAATGTCTTGTTACCTGTTGGATCGATAATGATGCAGCCTGCACCAGCTCCTTCTTTAGACTTAGAACCGTCGAAATATAGAGACCATATTTGATTTCCATCGAGCACATGGGACTGTTGCATAGAAGTTGTTGGTTGCATATATGCTACGATCTCAGACTGTGGTTCTGGATTGATGATAGGTGAAGCCTCGGCCATGAAATTGCCGAAGAAGGTGTCCATCCCTTGGACTTCAGGTGAATCAACAGAAGGTGTATATGGTTCGTTGGGATCGTTCAAATTTGTGACCGTGAACTTAAGGTAGCGCTCACGATTCACTCTGATCTTGTTGGGCTTACCATTCTCTGGGAGCCATAAGTGAGACCAGTCTATTGCAAAGTAAACATGTAGCTGCTCCGACCAGTCCCTGCTTAAAAACAAACCATACACTTCTGGAATATCCACAACAATTATATCAATAACCTGATGAACTTTTGGGTTAGATGATAATCTAATCAATACATTTTTTAGTTCCCCTATAACTTTAACATTGGTTCGATCAAGTTGTATGATTTTTAAAGTAGATGGTTCCACTTCAGCGTTAATATTTTGGCAGACAGACCAAGGCATCACATTGGATGACACCCCTGAGTCCACCATACAATTATGCACATTTCTGTTGAAAATTTTGAATGTTAGCAAGAAAGGAGATACATTTTTGCGAATGCTAAGAGTAGTAGCTTGTGGCTTCTTACTCGCAATTTCTAAGGCTACTTTATCTACATTATTTACATTATTTACAGGGACTACAAGAAGGCTTCCTTTATCTTGAAGATCAGGATTATTTTTAGTGGAAGTCTTCTGCGGAACTTTGCTTTGCACAACCTTGATACCACTTGAATTACCATTCTTTCCATTCTCTGAAATATTTTGCAACATTTTTTGAAGAAGAAATGGAAACTTCAATAACTCATAAATAGAAATGTTAGCCCTTAACTTTTTAAGATCTTCAACAACGTCATAGTCTAAGTTGGGGTTCACATTACTCTGTTTAGTCTCAGCTGATTTAGATGGCTTTGGAGGCGAAGTTGTAGTGTTTTCAGTAGAAGGCTTGTTTGTTGTATTACTCCTAGTATTATAAGGGTGAACAGTCTTGAAGTTAGCTTGAAAGATGTTGTCCGAGAATTGTCCAAAGATGTTTGGAGAAGACTCTTCTTCTTGAACTGTTTCTTGTTCAACTACCTCCTGAGGTATCTCAGGGGGTATCAAGTTATCTTGGGCTTCTAGAATTGTTTGAAGGGCACATTGCAAACTTTCTAGATTCAAGCCTTCGGGGTTTGGATTAGGTCGGTTGGTAGGAAAAGGCATTCGGAAAGGGGGTTTGTAGGGTCCTTTACTCGAGGAAGCTTCTTCAGTCGACCTTTTTAAGTCTATAACTTGATTCGATAGTTTTTGAACAACTTTAGTTAAATTTTCCAAATCAGAGTTTTCAGGTTGTGTTTTACTTTGAGTGGGTCTGGGGAGAATTTCAATCTTCTTTTTGGAAGAAGAACTAGTCTCAGTTTCGTTGCTAGAAGAGTCTTCAAGACTAAGTATGTCTTTTTCAATCTGGCTGGCCTCCTCGAAGGCTTCTAACAATGTGGCCTTTTTAGATCGTTTAACCCAAATAGCTATACTTTGATATAGAATCTCCAAGGATTCAGTTTTTAAGTGTTAAGAATCTTTGATTAAAGTCTTTAACTTTTTCTTTTGGGTTCATTCTTAAGCTAGAAAGATACATGACCAAGACTTCCGGAGGCTTACCGTCTCTGAACTTTTCCAAAAAGCATGACTCAAACTTTTCCCAAGACACGATGGTATGTGGTTGTTGGGAAAAGTACCAAGTGGATGCATTACCCTCAAAAGTATAAGGAAACAACCTACAAACAACTTCTTCATGTTCGACATTACGGAGTCTGATGGCTAACATAAATTTTTTGATATGATCTTCAACTATCTATTTTGAGTCGGGGTAAAACTTGGGAAGCCACTTCTCTGGGTGGTTAGGTAAAGGGTGATGGGCTCCAGGTATAGCCACAACATCCTGATCAAGCCAGGGTCTAGCAGGATTGTTCTGATTTTCCATTGGGGTAGTGGGTGTGGAAGGCTGAGAAGGTGAATTGCCTTCGTCAGAAGAATCTCCTCCAGAAGAGGAAGGAGATGATGGAGGTGGGGAAGGAGGTATCCCAGATCCTCCTGCAGCAGGATTTGTGATTGGATCTGCAGGATTCACAGTGAGGTTAGTGTCACCTAATTGTTCTCTGATATCAGAGAAGTCCAAAGGTTGACCCCACAGATGGTTTGGTTGCCTAAGACAAGCTAAGGCACTGTGTGTTTTAATAAGAGATTGATGGACAATCTCTTGTATGTCACCACCTGTAGGATTAGCGGTTGCTGGCTCAACTGTGATATGTGGATCTTCGGTTGAAGTAGTTTCTATTTGAAGAGGAATATTATTGTGTGAACGACTTCTAGTCACTATAGGTGAGCGATTAGGGGGGGATGAGTCTTGCGACCGCCTTGTGCCATTAATTAAGTTCAGGCCCTCCTTCTAGTGCCATTTGTTGACGGGTGAAATCGACTTTCCATCAACTGAGAGAGTGGAATCGGTCCGGGGTTGTCTAATAACCCAAGCCGTTTGGAATGAACCACCCTGATGAGTTTAGCGGCTCTATTAGCCGATCTAAGGTCCTAAGAAAACAAAAAAAGAAATCTAATCTAAACTAACTAATCTAACTAAAACTAAATAAAACTAACTAAACTAAATAAAACTAAATAAAAGAAACTAAACTAACTAACAATAAATAAAACGAACTAATCTAATTGATCTAATTAAAACTAACTATTAAACAAACTAAATAATCTACTCTTTCTATATATATAAATTACTAACTGAAATATAACTTATTTACAAAATATACAATATCTACAATATACAGATTTAAATAAAACCTGAAAAACACATTTGCTTTCTGCCCTAAGAAAGAGAAAGATATTTTTGTTGATTTTTTGATTTTATGAACAAGAAATAAAACTTACTGAAATTAAACAATCTAATATACTAACTACACATATATCTAACTAAAATACGGACAAATATACTAAACAAATAAACAACAAACAGACCTGGAAACGCTCCAGATTTGTCCTGTGTATTATAATTGTTCAAGCAAATCGGAGGAAGGAAACTCACACCGAATAATCCAGAAGCTTCTCGTAAACGATAGCTGCAATGATCTTAGAGTTTGTTTACAGGACAAACAAGACATAAAAAATCATAACAATTATATGATTTATAAATCTCTGCAATTAGGTAAACCTGTTATGCAAAAACTTATACTTAAAAATTCAATTGATGAAGAAGAGAAATCTGTCATTCATAAACTGAATCAAGTAATTACTATGTTTTTAAATACTGGAAGAAATCAGATATGGATCATATTAATTAGAGCATATCATTTGCAAAAGTCTAAGATAACTAAAGTAGTCATTAATCAAATGCAAACTGATAACATAAACATGAAACAAAAGATTGATATTATGAAAAGCTAAAGCTGTAGCAGAACATCAATTTCTGTCTCAGTCTGTATTAGATATCCATAATCCTGGTTCTCCCACAAGCGAGGATGATTCTTATTACAAAAAATAATAAGTATTTAAAGGTTTTTCCACAAGGTAAAACCTCCCTATGGAATTTATAAAAGTGTTTACATGATATCTGGGAGATATCCCAAAATTGTCTAAACTAGGAAACTAAAATGAAACTAAAAAATTCAAATATCCTCTAAACTGTCCACCAAATCCCATGCAATTCGAATTAACCTGAAAAGGACCAAAAATGAACAAATTAGAAGGATCTTTTATTAATAAATGATAGAAAATTTAATTCTATAGACTAGCTACAGGATCCTCTGATTCTGTAGCTAGTCTAAATAAAGATACAGAATCAGAATCGACATTAATTGAGAATATTTTAAGGATATTTAATTCAATTATCATCCAATAATCATTGGGTAACGAATCATAAATTGAAATCATTATTCCATTATGAACTCAAATAGGATCCACATCATTTAACCGAATACAGAGATAGGAATACTCTGTTTGGATTATTGTCATAAGTCGGGTAAATGAAATCATATGGAACAACATCGTAATAATTTCTCAACAAATCAAATCCATCAATTATGAGATCGTTTTGATATTCAAATGGAAACAAAACAAATCACAAACACTTCGTTATACTTGTCTTATCAACAGGATAAATAATCAAATCAAACAGGATTATTTTCAAATCATGATAACTGTATAGCAAGCGATTTAGGCTATGAGCGAATCCAAACCATAACTGACTCATAAAAAAATCGTAACAGGATTAATCAAACAGATTTTGTTATAGATATCCGATCATTTGTTTTTATAAACTGATTGACCTTGACCAAAATCATTTCATTCAAATGAATTGTAGCTGGATTTGGTAAAAATAACACAGTCAATCAATTCGTTTCAAAACCCATTGAATCCAACAATTGTGAAATCGATTATAATCAAGACAAATGGAAAGAAACTATTACGCTGCCTTGTCAACAAGAAATATGAATTCAACAAGATCATTCCAATCGTTATGACTGCGTTGACACAGAAAATGGTTCATGCCATGAATAGATCAATAATACCATAACAGGCTTGATTGATTGGCAATAGAATTCATAATTTGTTATGGCCAATTGGGCAAACGGGGTTGATCAGCTTTGATCAAAACAGAATTGTTCCAATCAAACGAATCAACTGGATGAGGTTTAGGATAGTTGTTGCGAATCGAATCCATTCCATGATTCGAGCACACCTACATAAACTTAAATGAACATATTGTTTTTATAAAAACATAGTAGTTCATTTCCCAAATTAAAATCGAACAGAGAAATATTTCAACCTTGAAAATTGTAAGATAGAGCATATCGTAACAACCAAAATCAATCAAATCGTTTACCAACCATAGCATATGGATCATAACAAAATCAAATCCAAACACAATTATGTTCTAAACTGAGTATGAAAATTTTCCTTTTCAAATCGGATACAAACCAATCCATTCAAAGACAAGCTATTAATTTTGTCAACTTAATAAGGCAAACCAGTCAATCAAATCTAAATGCAAACCACTCAAATCCAATCAAAATATATCGAATGCTATACTGGGAATGATGAGATCGTATATCGAATCGAAATTTCTTTTTATTCAAGGCAAAGCTATATATAGAATGAATGCATTATACAGAGTCATTCAAGATGTAAACAAAACTATTTAAAAACTGAATTCAAATCATTATATCAACCTAGATTATTTACAAAACAAAACGATGTCAAAACCATACCTGTGTAGCGACGGGGCTGCTTGATTATGCCAGTTTGGAATTTACAACAGTCGTGGCTGATTCCACGTTTTTGAATAGGATGGAGCTGGTTGTCTTTTGCTTTTTATCTGTTGGTTGTAGCTTGGCTTTTTGACTGGTTAGCACTGCAATCTCATCTTCTAGTGATTGAATATTTGATTGGAGTATAGGAACATCAGTATAATATCATTTTAACCATGAATTGCATTGGTCATAGGGTGACTGTGTGGGTTTCGAGGGTTTGTGCAAATGACCGAGGGTTTCACAAGGCAATTTAATACCCGGGTAGTCAGGGTCGTTCTTTAGGCAGGGAGGAAGGTTTGATACAAAATCAAAAGGGGGATCGAGACATAAACCTTGCGAGTAGGGGTACTTGCTGGCCAGAAAATGCTCAATATCAGTATCAGAGTCTTCACTTAGGATGATAGGGTTAGATTCGGCAGAGGCTTTTGGTTTGTTTCTGGCCATTCTCGAAATGAGTCGGGCATTCCTTTTCCATTTGGCATTAGCAGTAAGGTTTTCCTTGGTTTTTTTACTCATAGGCTTCTTAATGGCTTCTGCACTCTTATTTACAGTGTCGGGTAAGTCAACAGGAGGGTCGGTTGAGGGTTTAGGCAGTAGGAGATGTAAGGTTACATTCGGTTCGGGCTTGGTTTCAATTACCACAAGTTTATCAACCTGTACAGGGTCGGTGTCTTCAAAGCCATTACGGGCGATGAAAACCTTCCAACTATCACCATTCAAACTCAAATGATAAACAACGATGAGCTTAATAAGCCCATGGTGGAACAGGATGCTGTTAGCCTTGTGCCTCTTATACTTTTTCGACATTTTATACAAGGAACGATGAAAGTAGAAAGGCATGTTTAGAGCAAACCCTATAAAAATCATCAGCAGACGTAGGTGGTAAAGGAACACAAGTCCGTATCGACCTTCACAGGTCACGAACTACTTGACTAGCATTAATAAGTCGTGTCATCATGGTTTGAGCATAGATATAGGCATACCTCTGTCACAAGAGGTGATTTTGCGCGATTGAAACAACAGTGTCCATGGCACTTCCTCGACCTTGCAACTCTTAAACCAACGTTGTCCCGAGGTAGGTAACCCCTCAGCTGAGCTGATAAACTATTCATCGATCTCTAACTGTATATTGCCAACTTTGGCTCAACAGCCATCGAAAGTCATGGAAAACTCTCGTGCTACACAAAGGTTAAAACCCTCAAATCATTTCATGAAGCTAAGCCATCCACTATCTTCCAAATCCTGGCGGGCATTGTTAAACATTAACAGGGCTTCATTGCCATTGGGCTCGACTCACACGACTAGTGCCATGGAGCTGAACACATGGTAAGGGAAGGGTTTGGATTCACCAATACACACAGGAGCAGAGCTACCCGAGCTAACAACAATGAACGAGCAAAAGGGATAAGCATAAATGCGAGCATGCAAAGGTGGTGGAGCCTGCCATGCAAAAATTCATTACCCAAGTACAACCGTTGATTTACATAGTTGTTCAGTACATAATAGTAATTCAACCATTGAATCATGTGCCCAACTAATGAAATCAAATGTGTGAGCACGGAAACGTTATGCCATAATATTTAAACATCTGGCATATAAATCAAAACCCAAAATCAACTATGTGCCAATGTATATAATCAAAAGTTTAACCAAGGTGCCAAACGATATTCATAAAGTCGATGAGCCAAAAGTTATGAAAATATTAACATAAGGATCATATCATATATATGTAAAAAATTAAATCATAACCCCTATGCATTTTATAGAATCAATGATCAGGCAAGTCATATAAAGTCCAAATCCAAATATTAATGCATTGCATACTTAATAAAACCGAGTTACACAATCAATCAAAGTATAAGTACCGATCAAAGGATCTTTCCAGTTGTATAGTGATAAAAAAAAGGTAAGCACAATAGGCATAATGACAAAAGAGATATTGACAGTTCAGATGATGATCGAAATGTGACTTCGAAAGGAGAAGTTTTCACGCTTACAGTCATGAAAACAAAACGAAAACAAGTGTGTAAATGTCACAAGAAATGAAAATGTCGTTTATTTGAAAATTGCGACGAAAACTTGATGTTCGCAAGACATAGGTGTAGGCATCTTATAGGATCATAAAAAAAAGGTGAATTGGCTGCCAACACACCCCTAGCACCTCGGACCTTGAGATTTACTACCTTGCCCCAGCGAGACAATCATATGATAAAGTATATATCGTCCACTTCAATCCTCAATGGTTTCCCATCGATATTGAAGGACTCTATCTCTGGATCCCTTTAGTTTACCAGTAACTGGAGTAACGTCACTTGAGCTCTCATTCTATTGAGAGCCCAAAAATTATAAAGGCCACATAATTTTAAATCTTGTTGGGCCCTTGCATCTCTTCCCACTGTTGCATATATCTACTCATGCTCTCTTTCCCTCCATTCAATAACCATCCTGCAAAGAAAAGACCATTTTTTGAGTTAAAACCCTTTCAAAATCTTGTTCGTGGACTTCTACGCAGGCTAACTTGATAACAGTCATGTATAGGGCTTCATATACACGTGTAGGATTCAATTTTCCCACGTATAAGGGGTCATATATGCAACCCCATGATATGTCACCCACGTACACCCTAGTTTCCATATAACACCCTCTTATACTAAAACAATGGGGACTAAAACTATAATTTAAACAATTGAAATTAAAGGAGAGGTGACAGAAACTTACTTGGTATGGATGGTCATTCATTTTTTTGATCATAGCTCCCACAATCGACACTTGAATATCGTGGGGAAAATGTCCTAAAATGCACTATGTGTGTGAAAAAACTCAAATGGTATGGTAAAATGTTGTTGTCCTATCATGCACCCTGGGCCTAGTTTCATTATGGGTAGGTAACCTTGAACCCAATAGATGAAATTTCCTCATTGGTCGTTGACTGGGAGGTTTCCCTTGTGTTCAATAGAAATAAATCTATTCACACATTGTGATTTGTGCAATGTCTTGGATTCCATTATCCTTATTGGTGGTTTCCTCTCCTTTTTCGACGATTTTCCTTATTAACTACTATTCAGAGGGTCTCTTTCATGCACTATTTACATCTGGGTTGTTATGTTGGGCGATTATTGGCTCGCCTTTTTTCTAGAAGCCATCGACGATTAAGACGCATTGAATGCGGTTTGCTATTTTTAGAGGAGGTCAACCCTCCTAGTGGTCGACCTATCAGCTTGTAAAATCTATAAATACCACCTCAGTGGTTAGACAATAGTTAGGAGAGAAAAATGATAGTTCAACTATGTTTTTCCATTTTCAGACATATTTTTCTAAAAGTGTGTAAAACTGCATTTTTTATTTTAATGTTGAAATCGTGTTGCTTGAGCTTGTGATTCATCGTTGAGGAGTAGCCACAAACTGCTAAGAGGCCCACCAACAGTCTGGGTGAATATTTAGTCAATTAGTTTATGAATTCATACAGTGTAATTGCCATTTCTTTTATTTCCTGTATATGAGTTTTAATATATTTATTTACTATGTAAATTGTTGTTCATAATTTAATTACTTCAGTTCAGTTTTGCAGGTTATTATGAAGGCTAGTGTTAATATGCAATGACCTTTTAGTTGATAGGAAATAAACTTGGAATTTTAGCCACTAACCCATGTGTGTGATTAGATGGTATTTAGATTTTTTATATGCTGAAATAGAGTCTAAAAACAGAGTTAAAACAAAGTATTGAGTTCATGGTTTCTTTGGCAAGTTTCGGTGGATGGATAGTTGTTAGTCTCAGTTTTCATTTCCAGTTTGCTTATCTAATTGCTATTTAGTTTTTCTTATCTAGTTTTCAATTAGTTTGATCATTTAATTTCTTGACATATGTTGAAATAGAAATATGATTTAAGTTATTCATTTATGAGCATTTTCCATTTGCAATTTAATTTGTTAAAATAGGATTAGTTTATTTTACTTTATGCAATTTCCTTTTCTAGATCTAGGTTGTAATTTTAATTTGAAATTTTATTATTGAGTTTATTTTTCAGTTATGAATCTAAGTAGTATGAATTTTCTTAATTAGCATAGAATGCAATTGAATTAAATAGAATAGTGTTTTCATATTGTTGATGATTAGTGCATAGATTGAATAATCATATGGATATGCAGAGTAGTTGATGTTGCTTCTATAATGGCTAAGTTCTCATTGGATTGTTTAATTCACACTTTTCACTTTGCTACCGAAGTCAATATTGAGTTTATCCCTCTTGAGTTATTGTTAATTGTTAAGTGCCATGGTGATATCATAAGACACCGAAGACATAACCATCAACACTATATTTGAGTTTCCTTGCTTTTGTAGATTAGAGAAAAGTCTTATTGCCTTGGTAGATTAAAGAATAGTTTCTTATTGTAGATTAAAGAGTAGTTGTTGATTACTTTTATTGTCATGATGCTTTGAATTTAGTAGATTAAGATTTTCTTTTGTAAATTAGAAGTAATTGTTAAGTTTAATTTAAGAATAGAGTTCACTTTCTTATTAGTTTGATTAGTTTCTTATTGAGTAATCTTGATTAATTTACGTGCTGTAAAAGTTTCATAGGTTAGTTAGTTTATTGATTGCTTGTTTATTTGCTTTGATAGGGTAGTTTCCTGTGTTGGATTACTAAGAGGGGGGGTGAATCAGTAATAAATTAATTTAATCCCTTTTAACCATATAATCCAAGTGTTATATCAATGAAGCATTATCATCCAATAATTGCAGATTAAATAAGCAATGAACAAATGAACAATCATACACATACACAGTACACCAATGTTTTATGTGGAAACCTAAATCGGGAGAAAACCACAGAATGCTTTTTCTTATATGTCTTGAAGAATTACATTCATTGGAAGCACCAACTTCCTTTGTTTTCCAGCTGCAACTGGAAGGAGGCTCCAACCCCCTAGTTTATCAGGCTACAACTTGAGGGAATCTCCAACTCCCCAAATCTATGGCTACAACCAGAAGGATGCTACAAACCCCAATGTTCTCCGGCTACAACCGGAAGGTGGCTATAGCCACCTGTCCTTGCCCCATCCTGCCACCCTGATGTAGACATAGAATGATCGAACCACTTCCACACTATCACTGTGAGATATACTGTTGTAAACCTGTACCAATAAATCTAAACCATGCATCAACCATGCATCAACCTGTACCTCAATGTTAAGAACCAAACATCAATATAGCATAGAAAAACCTCAGGAAAAGTACTCAACACCTTGAAAAAGAGATAATTTCAGATAATAAGCCTCTTCGAGGGGGCAACCTCCT
>JZKD02S1911762.1:1342714-1352836 GCA_000966675.3 Picea glauca
TAAGGGGACCACTTTGGAGTTCATCCATATTTACTTCTTATCAACCATGAAAAAACAATAATGAGTCATATTTACATCAAACAATATTGGGTCCATTACACAAACCTTTGTGCTATAGGGCTTTCTTCAAGGGTTGACATCAATGACAACCAACCTTAATCAACAACTTGTATATTTACTTTCTTTAATAGGATAGTTGCTTATTGAATTTTAGTAGGTTAATTAAAGTAGTTTGTTGTTGTTATTTCTTATTAGGTAGATTAAATAGATAGTTTGTTTTTGCTTATTGTCATGATTAAGTTAGTTTTCTTTAAGTAGGTTTTTCATTTGATTTCTTAGGACTATCCATCGATCCTTTGTTCAAAAGTTACTTAGGGTAAATAGTTTAAGTTTCTTAATAGGGTTTGATCATTAATAGTCTTTACTTAAGTAGATTAGCCCTTAGATAGCCCATTTCCTTAGTTAGACTATACTACCTCTAGCCTTTTTTCCTTGGCACATATAGTGCTACAAATCTAAGTTTACTTACCCTGGGTTGACAATTTAATTGAGGTCTTTTAGTTTTTTTAGTGCATATAGAACACCCATCATTTTTGGCATCATTGCCAGGGATTTGTCTCAAGGTAGGAATTAGATCATTTCTAAACCTTAGCATTAGTTTGGTGGCGGGGGAACTTTAAGATAATAGGTAAGAACCTACACATCTACTATAGTAGGATCCCCCAAATCCAATGGTAGTTTTTCTTTTTGTTTTTGTTTGCTTTCATGAACAGACCTAGAGACCCAAAAGATAGATACATTAAATCTAAATCAGACCTTTCAACCAAGGTTCCTTCCGACCTTTTTGGGGGAAGAAACCTTCCACTCATAAACTCCATAGACCGATATCGAAAAACATGATTTAGCTCAACTCAAAGAGCTAAAGAAGTATCTGAAGAGACTAACATGGGGAGAACTATAGAACAGAAAATTGAGGCATCAGTAATAGTGGAACAAGAGGTAAGACCACTCGAGCCTTCTGCAGAACCAAACAATACAAACTTTGTTTTCCTACCACCATCATGGGATCCTAACTTTGAAGACATCATAGACCCTGAACAGGTGAATACCTTGTTTGGTAGTTCATCCAACATAATTATCTCTCAAATTGACACAAAAACTTTGTCACCAATAACCTCAACCGACTCAAGTAGAGTCCTAGACAACCAAACAGTAGGAAGACCTTCCCATTAGAGGGATACCTTATTCTCTTCAAGAATAAAACCACTTAAGTACTCTCTTTTTGGAAACCAAACTAGTATGGATGATCAGGGGTATCACAACAATGTAAGGCATGGGGAGGAAGAAGAAGCTAGAAACCAAACCGAAACTACCTTCGGGTTTCCAATTTTTGACACCACCCCAAATGTCAATATGAAAAATATTCCCCTCTTAGCACTGCCCACCTTTTATGGTAAAAGAAGTGAAGATCTAAATACCTTCCTATTTGAGTTTGACATCTTGTGTAGGAGCTACATCTACTTAAAAGATGCCCAGAAACTAAAAATCTTTCCCGCCACCCTCAAGGAATCTGCACTAAGATGGTTCATGGGGTTGGGAGAATCAAGTATTAGGTCTTGGGAAGACATGAAAGATATCTTTCTTAAGAAGTACCAAGACTACTACAAGACCAAATAATCCTGTAATGATATTTTCAAAATCCAACAATTAGAAGATGAGAATATTGAGGATTATATGGAACGGTTTGCATACATATCTCAGAAGTCAAAATACCATGACCTACTAGAGGATGTAGTTAGGGATCTTTTCCTTAAGGGAATTTCAGAAGAATACCTAGATATACTTAACCTAATGGAATCAGGTGACATCTCCCATAAACCATTTTCCGAAATCTGTGAAATGTGTAAAACTTACTCGAGGAGTAGAGCGAAAACATGAAATAATGTTTAGGACCCTTATAATAGAAACTTAAAACCAGTTAGTTTAGGTGGTATCACAAGAGCAGATATAGGGAAGATTTTAGAGAACTTAAAGATAGATATCTTAATAACAATAGGTTCCCAGTTGGACACCTTAAAAATTAAAAAGAAATAGGAGGAGGAAAATGAAACAATGAGCATATATTGCCCAAGATGTAGGAGGAAGCATTCCTCAAGGGAATACCCATTAAATAACAGTTTAGTCTGTGGTTTCTGCACAGAAGATCATTCAACTGAGAAATGTCCATAATTTCTTGATTTTTTATCCATCTATAGGAGTGGGGATCTTGGGGAATCCTCTTATGCACCTAGGAGGCCATGGCAGCCTAGGAACCAGTCTACATACCCAGATCTAGAATCTCCAGTTCCACCCTATTATCATCAACAACAACAACAGTGGAACTCACCAAGTTGGAAAAATGGGTCTACACAGTACCAACATCCTTGGCTTGAAGGATAGAGAGGAGGCCCTAACCAAGGGAACTCTCAAGCTCCACCTATTTCTGTGTCCAACCATCTCTATCCTTAGTTTCCACCGAACATCCAACGGCTTCTGCCATGTTTTGTTCCACCACCTTTACCTCCTATTCCACAACAAAAACCACAACAATATCATAATACAAGCTCCCCAAGACCAACATTATTACTGGCACAACCAGTTCCCAATCCCAATAATAAGACAACTCAACCTCTTCATAATGTTGGTTTTCAACCCTTCCCTTGTTCTTGAATGTTTTTTGAATTTTCGACTATACATATGTAAATAATTTTGAATTTTGTTGATAAACAATCCTAGATATTTCTATAGGTATTTATTTCACTAGGAGTAGACAGTTTCAAGGAATAATAAAAGAAGGATGTTTTTCAAAATATTGCTATATTTGAACCTTGTTGTCTGCTAAGCATCAAATGAATAATAACTTGTTGTAATTAGCCTATTTTTGCAAAAAAATTCATCTTCTCTTTTTCTTAAGGCATTTTAAAAAATCAGTTGCTCTTGAAAATATCCACCACTATATAAGGAAGTGATACCGTAACCATCAATCTTAGAGGTCTCTCATGCAATTTCCCCAAGAAACCTGAGTAAGTGGGTAAAGTATCTTTATTAAAGAGTAACAAGGAGGTATGATTAGCGGATAGTCATGGAAAAACTCACAAAAAAAGAAAGTGATTTGAGCCTAGAGATACCTTTCTGTTCTTTCCCAATGGTACCATCCATTACACACTAAAAATATTGATTATATCATATCTTTATATAGGCCACATCTACTTAAGTACCCCTTACATTAGGAAAATCACTAAGGAATATAACGAAAAATCATCCTCTAACATAAATACCATCCCAATTGAAAAAAAAATAAAGAAACAGTTGTTTTCAGAGTTGTCCCCCCATCTTCTTTCATAAAGAAATATTATACTAAAATCTTAGAGGATGGAGGGCCAGTCTCTGAGGGTGTAAGAGGCTAACGCTGAGATATTGAACATGTATTTTGGCAGCGAGTACCAGATTATGGTATGACTAGGTAAATCCGTCGGGGTACTGAACAGGCTTGCTGGTAGCGGGGTATTCTACCTAGCGAGGATGATAATCTGACAAAAAAATAAATAAGAAATTTAAACTTGTCCTGATGTACAACATTACTTGTAGACAAAGCTGGCATGAAGTATGTATGGTTAAGTTAAGGTTAATAAACTCCATAAACTTTCCATTGGGAACTAACTTTTAGGCTATCTTGAAACACTCTTGCCTACCTCTTCTTATCTATATATAGGATCTCTTATCCTATAGGTGGGGCCATCTTCTAACCATCTCGTCAGACCAATATGTGAAATTTATCTCTATACTTAACAAGTTGTAAATCTTCGGCTATTGGGAGAACTGACTTGTTTCCTATATTTTTTATTGTTAGGTGTCACAATACTTAGGTGTGGGAGAGGAGCTCATGAATTGACAAATGATAACATTTCCTAGAAGAAGTGAATCTTTGTAAAAATTTATGTGTATTGTTTTCACGATACAGGCTATTACATCAACAGTCATTTTATTTTTTTGAAATGCTAATCCCCTGTGTGCTATAAATTGATGTACATATCCTTAACATACCACTTTATTGGTTTATTTGTGTTATAGGCTGTTCATGGTAGAATTGAAATTACATGTCTTATGCGAGTGGATTGAGTAAGCATGGTGGAAAAATCAATAATAATAGAACACTCTTCCTCTACTCCTAATCATTGTGACCGTCAAAACCATTCCAATATGATAGGCTATCCATTACAGGAGGGAAAAATGCATTTCACACAGAGGTACCATATCGAGTGCCATATGGAGTGTCATATGAAGTGTCGTATGAGGTGTTGTATGAAGTGTCATATGAGGTGTCGAACGAAGTGACATATGAAAATATACACCAGTAACTGTCCACAATTTCATGTAACCAGGAATCAATGGCATTTAATTGAATTAGTTCAATTCAATCTAGATTGAATGATGAAAACCTTAGACATTTTTATGATCAAATGTCCAAGTCAAAAGACTTGGACATTGATCTAATTTCTTATCATTATGATTGCCCCCAAAAACATGCCTTCAAATTTGAAATCACTTACACATGGAAACTCATGTGTGCATGTGTGAAACCATTTCCACCATAGGTGCACTCATAAAAAGAGGATCGTTCAATTGGGTTATCCCATTATTCCTCACAATCGCCTCTTCTCATTTTTGTTCACCCCTATTTTAAACACGCTCAACCTCTATTCATTTTGTTCCCCTATTTTAATTGTGCTCGGCCTCTGCTCAATCGTGCCATTCCTTGGGCCGATTGCACCTATCCTCTATGAATTTCTCCCTCTGTCCATTTCTTCACACCATCATGATGCCCAAATGGTATGAGTCATCTTCCTATGCAGACCTCTTTGCCATCCCAGAGTTTGCATAGTGCAGGGAAGTATTTTTTCTCACAGGCTGGGGATCATTTTTGTCCCACTTGCAAGGCCACGATGATGGCATTTCAATGCATTTTTCCCTCAGTTTTGATGGGAAGACAACGTGCATGGGGTCTCTCACCTTTTGGTTCTCATAGGAATCCATAGCCGCAACCACAAATCTTCCAAGAATGGGGGATAGATGGTTTAAAAACCACCAGTTGCTACAATCAAGCTATAACATGGTTTTTAAACCATAATTTCACAACATAGTTGTAGCTAAAGGATACTCCAAGGAGTGGATAAAATAGGATCTAATAAACCCTCTCATAGTCATCACCAGGTTGATCACATATGAAGGTATATATTCCACCTTTAAAGCATGTCACTTTCGATTGTTATCTCACTTTCAGTTCAATAAACCATTGAATTTTACCTTCTACTTTTTAAAGAGCTTAGAGAAGATGTCCTCTCAAGTGAGAAAGAATGTAACCAACCCCCACAATAGCCTCTTTCACCATGGCCTTATCAAACTCCTTGTTTTAGCTGAATTGGAAAAACAGGGGAAAAATTGGGATGAGTTCATTTACCAATTTGCAAAACCTCACTTGACAATCAAGACTAGCAAAAATAAATTGGATTTAAGGACTATTTCTCCATCCAAACCCCACTCTCTAAAAAATCCAAACCCTCTTGAATAATCCATTTCTTTACCAGAACAAAAATCCAAGAATCTTTTTGATACCCCTGCAGCCTCATCGGGCAAAAATACCAAGAAGCCTATTGCTAATATCCATATGCCTTCAATATCTCTTAATCCTACACCCAAAAAGCTACAAGAAGTAATTCAACAAGACGTTCCTATAGTTCCCACAAATAGGATAGGAGCTAATCGATGTCATAGAGGAGTTCTTTGAAAGAGTGCCCACAATCCAAGAGGAAAACCTTATGAAGAACCCCTGACTACTTGAGACCCTATCCAAGTTTCCTCTGATCTTGAAATCCCTCACAAAAGACTTAGGGAAGTGTTTGCATACGAATTGAAGCCTCAAAGAAAGACAAAATCTAAACCTACTTCTTCTCATCAACCCCCAATTACTCCTACCTCACATATGTCTACCCCAGATCCTAAGAATGATAGACACTCTACATATTTCAAGGGATCTAAGCCCTCCTCCAAGATATTTGATCCTTCTCTAGCCATTGAGAAACTACAACAAGAGAATTTTCAGTTGCTGCAACAATTGGAAGATAGGAATACTGTGGATATGCATCTTCACTATGATAATTAAATCCTCCAATCAAAGGTGAATTCCCTTCAAAGGTTGGTTGACAAGATGACCAAATCCAACCGCAACCTCAGGGCACAATTGAAGGAACACAAGAGGCACAAGACAAAATCTTCATGACAAGAAGGAGAAGCTTCTAAAGTTGATCCTTCTCAGCAAGCTTAGTTATGAGGGAAAATTCCTTTTTGATTGCAGTGGGACCTGCAAAATATTAGGTGTGGGGGTAATGTTGGTCCCACAATATGGTTAATTTAATGATGTTGATTAGATCCTTTTTGGCCAATATTGTATGTTCATTTTCCTATTTTGAAGAGTTTTGAAGAGTTTTTGTATTAAATCGCCATGATTCATACCAGGTACGTATGATTGATGTTTTATGATGGTTTTGAGTATAATTCAACATGTTTTAATGATTCCATGAAACTAATTCATGTTTTGTGTGTCACAGGAAAAAATCACAGGTCATTTTTTCATCCGGCACTTTGTCTAGTACTCCATCCGGCACTCCATCAGGTACTCCATCTGGCACTCCATCCAACTCTCTGTCCTACACTAAAACCATGGGTGATTTGGAAGTTATCATATTGATGATCATCAATGGGAAAATCAGAGACATGGGTTTTTCTTGTGATCGTGGCCTCCAACTACTAAGCTTATGACAACTTGAATTGGGTTTTTATGCTGGGCGATTATTGGCTCACCTTGTTTCTAGAAGCCACCGACGATTAAGACACATTGAATGCAATTTGTTGTTTTTTGAGGAGGTTGACCCTCTCAATGTTCGACCTCTCAGCTTATAAAATCTATAAATACCACCTCAGTGGTAAGAGAAACAGTTAGGAGAGAAAAAGGATAGTTCAGCTCTGTTTTTCCATTTTCAGACATATTTTGCTAAAACTGTGTAAAACTAAGTTTTTTGTTTTAATGTTGAAATCGTGTTGCTTGAGATCATGATTTATCATTGAGGAGTAGCCATGACCTGCTAGGGGGGCCACCAGTTTTCTGGGTGAATATTTATTCAATTAGTTTATGAATTCATACAATGTAATCGTCATTTCTTTTATTTCCTGTATATGAGTTGTTGTCCCTTGGGTATGAAAACTAGTGAAGATCAAAGAAAAAAAGGAAAATTAAAACTTTTTGGAAGACACAATGAGTGTTATTGGGTCGAAGTGAGCAAAAGAGCAAAAAATATGAAGCGAAGTCCGAGAAAGCAAGCGGTTGGATGAGGAGATCAAGAATGACAGATAAGAAAGGAAGAAGGATCATGGACAAGTCAGCCAGTGGAAAAAGCCATCGTTGGATGCTTTGGAGCACCGCGTGAGAAGAAAGGAAAGACAAGCTAGTGAAGCCCTAAAAACACGGGTCAAGCTGACCTAAGGTTTTGGTATCTAGTGTTTTTACACCTAGGTTTCAGCCTAAGGATGTCGTTGAAGTGATTGTAATATATAAATAAAGGTCATGAAGGCCTAGTTTGGGTTGGTACGATATTGCTGTCGATTTAGTGTTATTGTTGTGAAAGATTATTGTTGTGTGAGAGAAATAAGCGCTGAGTGTGAGAGACTTTTGGTATTGTAAGATCTTGAGCTGGGTGCGAAGATCAACCCTGCAACTGGGTGTGCACTGAGGGGAGAGAAAGAGAGGAGAAGAGAAGAGATTTTCTAGCTAAGAGTGCAAACAAGAACTGTATGCTTCATCTTAATATATTATAAAGGAAAGTTTTGTGGATGTATCCCTAGAGAGAGGGTGAACCATGTATATTTGGTGTTGTGTGTGATTGATATTTTGTCTCTGTCATTTACATATTGTGATTGCATTGTTGTGTTAGATCTGATAAGTAGATTTGAAGAGTAGATCTAAGCTGATAAGTGATATATGAATATTGGGTTGCCCTTGTGTTAGATACAATTGACATTCCCCTTGGTTGTAGACATCCCTATCCTACAACCCCCTCATAACTTCTTCAGGTGAGACTACATCTGCTTCACAGGTATTGCCAAAAGGGCCAGTAGTTATGGATTGTTGGTGCGCTCTTGGAGCTAAACCTTGGGTCTGCCCCTGTGCCAACAAATGGTTTCATTGTCAGGACATGAATCTTCTTGATGGAATTTCAAGGTGGTTTCCATCGAAAATAGAGACTCAAAAGTGGATAGAGGATCAAGAAAAGGACTTCGCTTAAGGCCAAAACAAGAACCCTAATCTTAGTACAGAGGATTGGTTGGAGAAATATATCTTCATTGATATACATGAAATTTTCTTTGGGGGAATCCATCAAAAGGTATATGAGTGGCTAGCTAGATTAGCAGATACCTAGTTCGAGATCTGATTTAGATCTCCTATGGTTTGGACGTCAGAGTTGATCAAGAAGATCAAAAGAGTTGATAATTCCATATCATGAGTAGTATACCACTGGTTTGATAGCACTATTAGAGGGTACATCACAAAGTTTGTTGTCGACAGATTAGATTCATACAACCAAGCTGAGAGATATTTATTTAAGGGACCCAGAGGAAAATGTTTACAATTCTTGAAGTTGAGACTCAAGATGCTATTGCATGATAAGAACATCTTGAAGATACAATAGACTGGTCGGATCTAGGAAGGCTATTGTTCAAGAATTCGGACAGTGACAGTGACAAAGAAGCTGGACATACATGCAGTGGGAGAGTGTTTAGATAATTTCACCTTGCGAACCTATTTAAGAAGAACTATGGAGACGAGGGTTTCTATAGTGGAGAAGAGGTAGATATGACGGATGAAGAGCATTCAGAACCTACTAGGATGGATGAAGGGAAAGCTAAATAGATTCACTGGGAAGAATCTGAAACTTCAGGAACTGCACAAACCATTGAAGTAAGTAATGTTATCCCTCCTACTAATTCAATAGTATTAATAAATCAGAGTAATCTCAATCACCAGAGTACCCAAAGCACTGTCAATAGTAGTCCACCACACATTCAGTCAGGAACCCTAGGAAGATCTATGGCAGATGAGATGAGGATTCCTATATTTAGGGGAGATGGATCTGAAGATCTTAGTCAACACTAGTTCCTATGTGAATCTATATGGAACATTAAAAATGTCACTGACAAAGATGTCAAAAGAACACAGTTCAGTACCACTCTAAGGGACCATGCACTAAGTTGGTACATGAACCTTGTTAAGGGACTTGCAAATCCTAAGCCACTGAATCAGATTAAGAATGTGCTAATTGCAGAGTTCAAGAAACCCAAGTCAGAGTCACAATGTATTACAGAGCTGAAAGAGATCAAGCAGAAGGTGGCTGAACCTATTTGGGAGTTGGATCAGAGATTCAAAACCTTAACAGGCCGATTGAATTTTCATATCCCAGATGAACAAAACAAAGAATGGTTCATTGCTTCCCTCTTACCACACATCAGAGTTCCTCTGATGCAATAGAATATTTCTTTGTAGTCTGAGGCACTGGCGATCGCCATGAAGCTAGAATCAACCACTATCAGAGAATCCAACTCAGGTATGAGCCAGATCTTGAGTCAGCTAACCAATTTGTCTCTACAGGTTGAAGACATGAAGAAGGATAAGGGAAAAGATAAAAGAGAAGACATATGGTGCATCATATGTAGATCAAAAGGCCATGACAAGGAACATTGTCCCCTATTCAATGAATACTTAGCTTCTGGATCTTCGAGCCATTTGAGGCAAGTCACCTTACCTTGGTACGAGGTATGCAGAAACAAACATCGCCCTGGTGAGTGCTACTACATGAAAAAGTATGTTTAGACACCTAGAAAATTGTATTGCACATTCTGTAAGTCTATGGGACATGATGATAGAGATTGTAGGGCTTACGATCTCATGCATGAAAGGTCAAGAGACATATACAAAATTCAAGGCGAAGTACAACAAGAAGGAAACACTACACAGTATAACTCTCATGGGAGAGG
>JZKD02S1911762.1:1360588-1372341 GCA_000966675.3 Picea glauca
ATGGAAGTTCAGAGCTTGAAACAAGATTTGAATTAGTGGAATGTAATTATGTACCATTAGATTATAATTCATTTCAAATTTTGAAGGAGACTCTTGAACAAATGTTGAAGGATAAACACATAGAAAGTCAGAAAATTTCATTTGAATCAGTGCAACAGTCTTGTCAGTATTTTTGGGATCCAACAACTGATTGGTTGGATGACCTGTGTTGTCAAAATTATTTTTCATTCACCAACCATGAGTGGAAAAGAAGCTATGATCTAGACATGGTTATATAATAATTTCTATGTTTTGATTCAGCAAATTTTTTTTCTCAAAATTCATTAGAAAAACCACAAATAAATCAACATGTGCAAAATGGTACAAATGGTATATATGCATTAACATGTCACGGAGTTGAAATGGATAAATTTGAATATCATGAGATAGGTCATGTTTATCATGATCCTATAGCTGTCTATATGCAGGAGCTATTCTTTTCAAAATACCCATTGATTCCCAAAGTTTCTGGAATTGTCCACAGTCCCAAAACTTTGTGTTGTGAATATCAGGATGGAAATAAGTTCATGATGCCTATGCAATTTTTATTTCTAATATGGATTGAAAACATTGAAAGAGAAGAGTTATTAGAGCAGTTGCTTGACTGGATGCACTAGCATTATTGTATCATTTAGAACAACAAAATTATCAGCAGTTTAGGGTAGGTATCAGTTTTGAATAAGCTCAGTCATTTGAGCATCCTTTTTAGTATTCTATGGTTTCTAGCAGAGTTTATAGTTGGTAGTATCTAGTTCAGTGTTCAGTCAAAAATGAGTCAGTTCAAAGATTATAGATGTAGTGACTCCATGGCCCAATGAATAAAGAATCAGTTTGCATGTTCAGAGTTTAGTGGTTCTTGACACCTCCCAAAAGAGCTGCCATCCCCAGGTGGAGCCTATGTTGGGGTCCTATAATCATAGGTAACCTGACTCTTCAATTGCTTATTTGGTGTTGCTCCTGTGATGACGACATCTAGCTCAATTGATTCCATTTTCCCCCTCTATCCATTTGCGCCTGATCCTTGATCACACTGTTGCATCCTTCATCCACCTATGCGCCACTCACTCCCTTATCCATTTGTCCCATTGGCTACATCTCACCCACCACTCATCCATGAATAAAAAATCTTAGGAAAAAAGAAACAATAGATTAATAATGTTAGTAATAAAATTTAGTGTAGTTAGATTAATTAAAATATGTTAGACTAGTTATTAATTAATTAATTAATTAATAATCAAGTTAGTACTTAGGTTAGTATTTTATTAATCAAAATATTAATTAAAGATTAAATAAAAAACAATTAAAAATAAAACAATATAAAAAATATATAAAACATATTAAAAACATATAATAAATATAAAAAACAAAATACAAATATAAAATAAAAAAATAGCAAACAATTAAAAAAAAAAGTAAAAAATGAAATGAATTAACAAAAACAAAAAAAATAAATAAATAAAGCAAACTATCCTAAGTCTCACACTTACATTCCCTTGTACAGCCCGACCCCCCCCCCACGTCCCATTAACACCTAAGTATTGGGAGGGACACTTGTCACCTCCTAGTGAAATCGAACCTCCCACTCCCAATACCTCTTACCACCTCAGGGGGGTCTGGGCAAACCATCATCCCCTGCAAAACTGCCCTCCCTCAAATTCACAAAACTACATTTTTCGCCAGTTTAACCAGTCTGTTTCTGAAGGTGATTCCAAGAAAAAGGAGATGAATTTTCAAAACCCGAGAAAGTTTTTTGTTCTGAACGGGCTGAAGAATAAAAAATTCTCCAACAATTTACACAGGTTCCATGATAAGGGAGAATTTAATCCATCTTTGAGCCCCATTTTTCAGACTTCCGTTTTCTCCTGTTTCAGTCATGATTTTGCGGGAGCTGGTTCGACAAGCTAGAGATGAATTTGGAAAAACTGAAAGAGTTTTTTGTCCAGAACATGCTCATATACAATAAAATATTTCAATTTTTAGAAAGGTGTCACCATTGACGAGAAACATATGTCTGAGTTGACCCCTTTGTTTTAGTAGTTCGACTCGTCTTTCATGGTAGACAGTTCAGGAGTTTCAGGGATTTATTTCTATTTTTGGTCGAGGTGGTTGAATTCAACCTCCTAATGTTGAGGGGTGATATCTCCTATTTATTCATGTAATTTTAATGTAAAAGGGTTGATCAACTTATACTGGCAGGGAAGGATGGGATGGTAATATCACCATCTATTGTAAAGATGTTCAGCAGACTGTAGGTGATTTTTGGGTGAATACAAAGACGTGATTGTCTCCAGATTCTTGTGTCATGATCATGTGGTGAAGTGTTTTCTTCATGTAACTTGTTACTCTCTTGTTTTACATGTTTTTTCTTTATATATTGTTTATGAGAAGATGATGTGCATGATTTGTTCTTAACACATTGTACTGGCTCGAAACAATATTTATGTTTTCTTCCAAGTTTCAATGTAGAATTTGGATAAGATCTGCTCTGCATTTGAAATGACCCCTGATATTTTCCTCTTTCCATATCACAAATGATAAGGATCCACTAATGTGACTGCCTTTCCTGGTTACGCATGTCTCTATTATTCATTCATTTAATTATCTGTTGCCTTTTGACTCCATTTTTCCCAATGGCCTTTTTCTCCTACTCCACCAAACCAATTCAAAAATACAAACTCTGAACCCATTAGCTAGCCTAATATATATTAAAACAAATTTAAATAATATAGAGATATCTCTCACTAAGTTTAGGAGGGATAGATCTTAAGATCGAAAGTAGTTTTGATGTTACCTTCGTGAATGCCCCCACTGCCTTGGACAAATTACAAAGTGCTAACACATTGGAAGCACCAACTTCCTATTTCTCCATCTACAATTGGAAGGAGGCTCCAACCCCCTATTTATAGGCTTCAACCTAAAGGAATATATAACACCCTAATCTATCGAATCCAACAGGAAGGAGAATAAAACCCCCTTTCCTTGCCCCATCCAACCACCCTGAAATAAAAATGTAGACAAATATGTCACTACCTCTATCATTGTAACTAATGACCTATTGTTGCTGCTATTTTTGATATTTTTGTTGCTTCTACTAATTTTGATATCTCATCAAGACTACAACCACGCATACCTCATTCCAATATTCACAAGAGAGTTCTCCAAATCAAATTCTTATGAATCACTAAGACATATATGTTCATGATTTCTTTAGAATACACACCCTAACATACATAGGAAGGCATACCTTCTATATGTATCTGAACTGGGTTTTGGATCTCTAATCTCCAACATTTTTTCTTCACAGGTCCACGACCCATACACTTCCTTCTCATGGATGTTCTCTCTTTTCCCCACTGTAGCTCATGGATGTCCGTTATTTTCCTCTTGAAACCCATGGATTTACACAAGTAACATGGATCTATAACTTTTTCTTTGTATGCTCAGCTCTTACAAAATTCTTCCTTCATTGGATTTCGTTGACATTGACTTATTAGCTTCAGATCTGTTGATTAGTATTCACATAATTGATATTCCAATTGACTCTTCTCTATGTTTTAATGAGTATCTCATGATGGCATGCAACTTGTTAACTTATGTTTATAGTTACTTTAACATGCAACTTGTTGTTTACAATTACTTTCTGGCATGCATCTTGTTAACTTTTTTTTATAGCTACTTTACCTTGACATGCAACTTGTTAAATTCATGTTCAAGGGTTGGCATCAATGACAACCAATCTTTCAACAATTCAATGACAAGCAATATTTCAACAACTAATCTTTCAACAAAATCCCCCTTTGGCATTGATGGAAATACTTAGACATGGTTTATGGAAACACTCATGCTCATGCTGGCTCCCCCTATCTTCATGCCTCTTCTCTTCATTTCCATGCCTTTGATTTTCTCTCCTCCTTTGAAATCAGTATAAAAGGGTGATTTTGTTTTGGGGATGTTACCCTTGTCTGTAAGCCTTTGATCTCTACTGAGGTTTCTCTTCATGGTTCTTCCTCGTATAAATATATGATAAAAAACATTTAAAAATCATTCAAGTCTTTCATGATTACTGTTTCTCTCCCCCTCTCTTTTTGTGCCAACTACCATGTAGATCACTATGGGGATGAAACTACTCCTAGTTTCTATCCAAAATACTCTAAAGTCTCGCTCGGAAGAGGTTTGATGAAGATATTTGCAATATATTTTTTTGTCCCAATATGCTCTACCTTGATGTTATTCTTTGTAACTTGTTCCCATAGAAAGTGAAACTTGATCGAAATTTGTTTCGTCTTGGAATGCATCACTGGATTCTTAGATATACATATAGCACTAGTGTTATCACAGAATATCGAAATATTATCGCCATATTCCACCTATATGTCCTATAAGGTTCTCTTCATCTAGAGAACCTATATAAAACATGTTGTTTTTGCAATATACTCTACTTCTTTTGTGGACAACAATACTAAATATTGTTTGTTGCTCAACCAGGATACCATAAAATCACCCAATTAGAAGGTTTATCCACTTTTACTTCTTCTATCATCAACACTTCCTACCCAATCTGCATCTATGTATGCAACTAGAGATAGATCATTCCCTTTTGGATGCCATAATCCATAGTCTTTTGTTGCATTGAGATAATATCTGAATATTTTATTTACTGCCATACTATGTGTTTCCTTTGGTGCTGCTTGAAATATTACAATATTCCCAACTACTTGCATCACATCCAGTCTCAATGTTGTCACATAGAGTAACTTTCCAATCATTAATCTGCAGAGTCTATGATCTGCACCCATGGATTTATCATCTTTGCTCAATTTTCAACTAATATACATGGGAGTACTTGCGACCTTGCAATCTACCACTCCAAACTTCTTTAGCGAATTTCGAGCTCATTTTTCATGTCTTTAGAAAATTTTCTACTCATCCTATCATCATCACTTCCAAAAATAATTTCATCAACATAAACTTCAATTATCAATATACTATCTTGATCTACCTTTATGTAAAGATTGTTGTCTACATTGTCTTTCCTGAACCCTTGTTGTTGTAGATACCTATCCAATCTTGAATACCATGCTATGGGGGATTGTTTGATTCCATACAGTTCCTTCTTCAATCTGCAAACATAATCTTCCTTTTATGACAATAGAAACCCTTCTAGTTGTTCGATGTAGACTTCTTCTTCTAGTTCTTTTTTTAGGAAGGTTGATTTCACATCCATTTGATATACTTTTATTTTATTAGAACATGCATAATCTGATATTAGTCTGACTACTTCCATTCTGGAAACTGAGGAAAAAGTTTCTTCAAAATATATTCCTTCAACTAGAGAATATCCCTTGCATACTAACCTTACTTTATTCCCGGTTACCTGTCCATCCTCGTATAGATTGTTTTTTAATACCCATTTTTTGCTAACCATGTTCTTATTCTTACACCTTGGAACAAGTTCCCTTGTTTCATTCTTATCTATTTAATCCAGGTCTTCTTCCATATCTTTGATCTAATGTTCATCAGTGTTGGATTCTTCAAAATTGTTGGGTTCAACTATGGACAACAATACTAGATTTCTTTGTTCTGGTGAGCGTAATTTTCTTTGGGGCTCAACTCCTGCATCTTTATTCCCAATGAATTGTTGTGATGGATGATTTTTCTCCACTTTTTGGCTATGAGATTTTGGAGATATCTGAATATTTTGTTGGTCATCTTCCTCTTACCCTTCTTCTAGTTTCTCTTCTTCTTATTTTGATTATGCTTCTTCAACTTATTCTTTCAAATCCTCTTCTCCTTCCTTCTCTACTTAGTCTTTTCTTTCTTCTTTGGTATTTTGTACACTTGTCTCATCAATCCATACATTGATGCTTTCCACTATCTTGTTGAGTCTAATATTGAAAAATTTGTATGCCTTGCTCTTTATTGAGTACCCGACAAATATCCCTTTGTTAACTCGGGAGTCAAATTTTCCAATCCCGTCGTCTTCTCTTTTGATATATCACTTGCTTCCAAATACTCTAAAATTATTCACATTTGTCAGTCATCATTTCCATAGATTGTAGGGAGTATTATCACTATTACTTCTGATCATTCCTCTATTCAGGGTATGAACTATTGTATGTATTTCCTGTGCCCAAAATATGTTACCCAACTTGGAATATTTCAACATGGTTCTATTCATTTCTCATATTTTTATGTTATTTATTTTAGTGACTTTGTTTTTATGAGGTGTCTTGGCTGCTGAGAATTCCCTTTTTATTCCATGCTCGCCAAAAAAATCCATGAATTCTTTGGATGTAGAATCTCCACCATTTTCTGATATCAAGCATTTGATTTTCAAATATGTCTTTCTTTCAGCCATCTCTTTGTATATATTGAATTGTTCGAATGCCTCTGACTTCTACTTGAGAAAGTAAACTGCAGTCATTGTTGTGTAGTCATCAATAAGTAGCATGAAGTATTGTTCACCATTTAATCCATTTTTTCTCGTTGGTCTACATAGATCGGCATGTACAATCTCCAATTGTTTTGTTGTTGACTACTCCTTTTATTTGAACTTGGTCCTGGTTTGTTTTCCTTGTAGACAATGCTTACATAGAGTATTTGTTAGCTTTGAAATTTCAAGAATTTATTTTATTGCTTCCTTTCTATTGATTTTTACAAGCTTTTCAAAGTTCATGTGATCCATTCTTCTGTTCCAGAGCCAACTTTCATTTCCCTTTCCTATGCAAAAACTTTCTTTTCCAATTTCATTCAAAACATTTATGTTGTTCTAATTCCTTATCGTTTTTGCCACTAACTTTCTCGATCCTTATTTCCTAATTTCTCATTTCTTTGAGTTGAACTGAAGTGTTTGTCCTTGATCACACATTTTACTTACACTCGAAAAATTTTGTTTCATATCTTCGACCAATAGAACATTTTCTGCCATGGCATCTTCGCTTCCAAGCTTAATTGTGCCTCTACCTACAATTTTAGTTGAATGATTATTTCCAAATGAAATTGATACATCTCTTGCTTTCTTCAAAGTTAGAAACTTGTTCTTGTCACCTGTCATATGCTTTGAAAGACCATTGTCAACATACCGAACACTTTTTTGGGGGGGGCTTGTAGAGAAAGTGAGCATTGATTCTGCTTTATTTTCCATATCTCTTGTGGTTCTGATATATGTTTGTTAATGTTTTTCTTTGGTTCCCTGGGTGGAATAGTCAATCTACAATTCCTCACTATGTGTCCAATTGTTTTTCATTTGTAGCATTCTACTTCATTTCTCAATGAGCCAAAATTGTTTTTGTTTCTATTGTATGCTTCATAATATTTTCTCGAATAACTATTATTTAAGTTCCCTGGATAGTTTCTTTGGTTCTTGACATAGGCTCTGCAATTTATAGCTTTATGTCACAAATTAGCAAAATTAAAACAATGACCATAAAAGAAACTTTGATACCTGGGAGTAGATGATCTTCTTTGCAATGCACTCCTTCTGAATTCGTCTTCTTAGGTATTCTTTATTTCTAGAATATTCTTCTTTGGGGGCTTGCATTCTTCCTTCTTGATAGAATCTCTAACAATTTATGCATAGCTTCTTTATTATGCATCCCATTCTGTTGTCTTGGAGCTTTATCCTTTCTCATTTGTACTTGATTTTATCCTATTTGGATCTATCATTGGATAGTATTTTACTGTTGATGATTTGATCCAATATTTTGGTGCTCTTCTGCTGCGTATCTTTCTTCTGAAGATCTTTCCTTAAAGAGACTATTTTTGCTTGCAAGCTTCCAATCATTTTCTCCTTTTCTTCTAACTGAATTCTAAATGTTTCCTCAATTATTTTGTCTTCTTCTATATGAATTTTTAGACTCGTGATCATCTGCTCGATTTCTTCAGAGTTGGAATTATGATATCCCTCTATCATTTCTAACTCTTCCTTGAGTGACTTGTTTTTATTTCTTTCTTTCCTAAGTTCTTCTAATGCACTGATTAACTTTTCTCTAAGATCGAATTCATATTCTTCTTAATCATCTTCTACTTCCATAAATATTACTCTTTTTGAATCATTATCATTATCATCATCCTCCTCATTTGATGAGGAACTATCCTCTTTTGAGTAGAAAATTTTCTTGAAGAATTTCCTTTTGTTTCTTCTCTTGTTTCCCTTTTGATATTTAGTTTCCCTTTCATGAGATTTTTTTTCATCACTATATTTATTCCTATGAGGAAATTTGGAAGAAAAATGACCAATACCACCACAATTAAAACATTTCAATGGAATCATACCTTTAGACTTGCTGGTACCTTTCTTTAATTTCCTTACAAAGTTAGTCATGTATTCATCTTCATCTGAATCATCACTACAGTTGAAAACTGGTTTTGACATTTTCTTGTTCTTGTTCTTGTTCTTTTTCTTCTTGGATGCCTTGAAATTTTCTTCCTTTGTGACTGGCTTGTCCTATTCTATTCTCATTTCATAGGCTATAAATATTCCATGTAGCTCATCCACGCTCAAAGTACCGAGATCTGTTATTTCTTATAGGGATGATATTTTAGGATCAGATGTCATATGAAGAGACCTCAATACCTTTTGAACAACCATTGATTTATCAACTTCTACTCCCAATCCCTTAATAGTGTTAACTATTTCGTCAACTCGCAGAAGGTAGGTTACAATGTATTCATCTTCCTTCATATTCAATTGTTCAAACTTAGATCTAAAGATTTGAAGCTTAGATCCCTTAACTTTGGCATCTCCTTCATAAATATTTTGGAATTTATCCCAAAGATACTTTGCACTGTCACAATGTGTAACCTTGAAAAATACTGAATCAACTAGACTACATAGAATGGTACCTTTATCATTTGAGTTGTTCTCGTTGATTTTATTTCTATATCTATCAATTGGGGGAGTGGTTGGTGTTGTATACCCATCTACTATTGATTGTCAAACACCAAATCCTTGTGCCTATAAAAAAGTTTTCATCCTTTTATTCCATAAGGTATAGTTCAGACCGTCAAACAATGGTGCTCCAATATTAGAATATTTCGTTATCTCTTTCCAGTGGTTAGACTGCTTCCTGAAGGACCTGCTTTGATACCAATTGTTGGAATATTGATAGGGGGGGTGCATCATTATGAGAAATTTTATTTCTTTAACCACAATATAAAATATTAAATAGTTTATTAGTATCATTCAATATATCATCAATACCATAATTCATTGCATAAACAACACATAAACATAGTATACCAAAATTTTATGTGGAAACCCAAAGAGGGAAAAAACCACATAAATCTTTTCTTATTTATCAAAGAGTGCATTCATTAGAAGAACCAACTTCCTATTTCTCCATCTACAACTGGAAGGAGGATCCAACCCCCTATTTGCAAGCTTCAACTCGAAGGGAGCTCCAACTCCTTAATTTACTGGCTCTAACCAGAAGGAGGTTACAATACCCTTTCCTTGCCTCGTCCAACTACCCTGAAATTTAAATGTAGACCAATCTGTCACTACCTATGTCATTGTAACTAATAGCCTGTTGTTGTTGTTGTTGTTTATGATATTTTTTTTGATGCTACTTATTTTGATATCTCATCAATATTGCAACCACACATACCTCATACTAAGATCCACAAGAGATTTCTCCAAATCAAATTCTTATGAATCACTAAGACATACATGTTCCCAATTTATTCATAATACACACCCTAACATACAGAGGAAGACATACCTTCTATCAGTAGCTGACATGGGTTTTATATCTCTAATCTTCAACATTTTTTATTCACAGGTCTGCAACCCATACACAGCATGGTCACAAATGTATGCACTTTTCCCCACTGAATCTCATGGATGTCTACGCTTTTCCTCTTGAAACTAATGGATTTACACAATGAACCTAGATCTGCAACTTTTTCTTCGTACGCTTGGCTCCTGCAAACTTCTTCCTTCACTAGAATTCACTGACATCGACTTATTAGATTCAAATTTTCTAATTAGTATTCACAAAATTGATATTCCAATTGAATCTTCTATGTGTTTTAATGAGGATCTCATGATGACATGCAAATTTTTAACTTTTGTTTATAGTTACTTTAACATGAAACTGACATGCAACTTTTTAACTTATGTTTATAGTTACTTTAACATGAAACTGGCATGCAACTTGTTTTTTATAGTTACTTTAACATGCAACTGACATGCAACTTTTTAACTTCTTTTTACAGCTAATTTTCCTTGACATGCAACTTGTTAATTTCATGTTCAAGGGATGACATCAATGACAACCAATATTTCAACAATTCAATGACAACCAATCTTTCAAAAACTAATATTTGAACAAGAAGAGGACGTTACAATAACTGTGTTGTAGGTTATATCCCTTCATTTTCTAGATAATAATAAAGGAAGGACCTAACAATTTCTCTAGTGGAAGTCGCCCACATTGGGTGAACCAAATATATATGTGTCTCTATTGTATTATGTATCTTATGTGTTTTATTTCATCATTTTTTTTATTTTATTGCTCTATGATCATTTTTTTCTAACAACTGGTATCATAGCCAAAGGTAAATGATAGGAAAAGAGGGTTCATGGTTCGAGTAGGAGAAATGGTGAAAGATGGAAAGTTTAGGGTCGAGAAATTTCATGTCCAAAACTACCAGCTATGGAATATGAAAATGGAATATTATTTATATCATAAGGATCTATTCCTACCATTAGGCATAATAGAAAAGAAGCTGACGGTCATGAAAGACGAAGAATAGGAGGTTCTTGATATAAAGGAACTAGGAATGATACGATTGTTCCTGGCATCATCGGTGGCTTTCAATATTTCAAAAGAAAAAAAAAATAGGATTTGATGAAGACATTGGCTAGACTATATGAAAAAACCCCAGCCTCCAACAAGGTATTTCTAATGAAGTGACTATTTAATATGAAGATGCCAAAAGGTGGGCATGTTTAAGATCATTTAAATGAATTTAATATAGTTACCAATCAACTAAGTTATGTAAAAATGAACTTTCATGATGAGGTTAGGGATCTTCTAATCTTGTGCTCATTGTTAGAAAGATGGAATGGCTTAGTAATGGTTGTGTTGATTAAGGTTGGTTGTCATTGATGTCAACCCTTGAAGAAAGCCACGTAGCACAAAGGTTTGGGTAATGGACCCAATATTGTTTGATGTAAATATAAATCATTATGGTTTTGTCATGGTTGATAAGAAGTAAATATGGATGAACTCCAAAGTGGTCCCCTTATGGTGAAATTCCTCATGGGAAGACGCTTTGTGGAGTAAGAGAACCGATGCTTAATTGAATTTGTCAGGGAAAGTGAATTTGTCAGGGAAACTATCCTATATGGATAGTGCTTATAATTTCATTTCTGGTGGTATGTGTAACTTCACATAATTCCTCGCAGTTAGAGAGTTATGGCCATGAGAAGTTGGAGACCCCAGGTTTGGGTAATGGACCCAAGTTTGTTTGAAGGATAACAGTATGAGTTATGATATATTTTCAGATAATACTATTATATATGGATATTACATGCCATGCCATTTCTGGTGGTATGTAGAACGTCACATAACTCCTCGGTTTGAGAGTTATAGCCTTACGAAGTTGGAGGACCCTCATATGTCATCTAGAAGCCTGAAAAGGTCAAAGTAATCAAAGTGGTTTAAGAGATTTTAAAAGGTAAATAATAAAGTGAAGTGATGAGTGTA
>JZKD02S1911762.1:1372351-1383565 GCA_000966675.3 Picea glauca
CCCAATACCACTTACGACCTTAGGGGGGTCTGGGCAAACCATCTTCCCCTGCAAAACCGCCCTCCCCCAAATTCACAAAACCACCTTTTCCACCATTTTGACCAGTCTGTTTCTGAAGGTGATTTCGGGGACAAATTTTCAAAAACTGAGAGAGGGTTTTGTTTAGCATGAGATGAAGAACAAAAACCTCTCCCATAATTTACACAGGTTCCATGAGTAGGGATAATTGAAGCCATATTTGAGCCCCATTTTTCAGGCTTCCATTTTCTCCTATTTCATTCATGATTTTGAGGGAGCTATCTCGGTGAGATGGATATAAATTTGGAAAAAATGAAAGAGGTTATTTTCAAGAACGTTCTCATATATAATAACGTATTTCAATTTTTATATAGGTGTCTCGTTGAGGAGAAACATATGTCTAAGTTGACCCCTTTGTTTTAGCAGTTCGACCCGTCTTTCATGGCAGACAATTTAGGATTTTCAGGGATTTATTTCTATTTTTGGCCGAGGTGGTTGAATTAGACCTCCTAAGATTGAGGGGTGATATCTCCTATTTATTCATGTAATTTAAATGTAAAAGGGTTGATCATTTTAGACTGGCAGGGAAGGATGGGATGGTAATATCACCATCTATTGTAAAGATGTTCAACAGACTCTAGGTGATTTTTGGATGAATACAAAGATGTGATTGTCTCGAGATTCTTGTGTCATGATCATGTGGTGAAGTGATTTATTCATGTAACTTGTTACTCTCTTGTTTTACATGTTGTTTCTTTATGTATTGTTTTTGAGAAGATGATGTGAAGGATTTGTTCTTAACACCTTGTACTGGCTCAAAACAATATTTATGTTTTCATCCAAGTTTGAATGTACAAATCAAATAAGCATTGCTCTACATTTGAAATCACCCATGATATTTTCCTCTTTCCATATCACAAATGATAAGTATCCACCGATGTGACTATCTTGCCTGGTTACATATGTCTCTTTTATTCATTCATTTAATTATATGTGGCCTTTTGACTCCATTTTTCCCAATGGCCTTTTTCTCTTGCTCCACCAAACCAATTCAAAAATCCAAACTATGAATCCATTAGCTAGCCTAATATCTATTAAAACAAAGCTAAATCATATAGAGATATCCCTCTCCTATTTTAGGAGGGCTAGATCCTAAGCTCCAAAGAGGTTTTGATGTTACCTCTGTGATTGCACCCAAAGCCTTGGACAAATTACAGAGTGCTAACTTAATGGTGATCATACTGGGGAACTTTCTCCAGTAGTGCATTTCAAGTTCCAAAGATGATCATTGATGGTCGACAGTGAACAAACATAAGAAGGCTTAAATATTTCACCTGACAACTCTAATCAACTCCATATCAGTTCCAATTCGAAGACTCCACTGAAGGAAGAACCAGAAATATGACCAAGAAATATGGAAGGATCAAGTATTCAAGCTCAAATTGTATTCAAGACATTTTTTGTTTTATCTGTAAATGTGTCCTATCTTTTTCTAATCTAGATCAAGAGCATATTCCTGAAGTTTACATTGATCATCTGCAAATTGATGAACCTCAAGATACTAAGCCCCAAATGTTAGATCATGTAAATACTCATACACCTATGCACATCCAAGATGTACCTGTAGAGAGCCTAGTAAGACATGAGCCTCGGGATTTATCTCCTACTTTTTACAAGTTATCAAACCATTATAAGGCTCTTACTTTACCTCATATACCTGCAAAAACCACAGACATATATAATCCCCTAGATTTGCCTCCTATTCCCCATGACCTCCCTGCCAATTATAGCAATACTATTCCCAGGTTTGATGGAGAAAATGTGAAGATCATTTCCGAAAAGCACATCCAAAGTATTGAGGATTTTTTTGATATGTTTGAGGTGGAATAAAATGATGTATGTATCAGGATGTTTTCCCTATCATTTCAAGGTAAATCCAAGACTTGGTTTAAGAATCTTCCAGTTGCAAGCATTAACAATTTTCGTCAATTTGTGCAAATTTTCCTAGATAGATGGGTAATAATGATAAATGTATTTCTCATCCTAGAAGAGTATGACCATTTGAAAAGACAACCAGGGGAGATAGTACATCAGTTTTCAGCAAGATTCAATAAGGTGTACCATTGAATACCTGTTGATATAAGGCCACCCCTAGGATCAACTCACTTGCATTTCCCAGATGCCTTTGATCCTGAGATGGCATTCCAATTAAGAGAAAGGAACACTGCAACACTTGAAGAAATGAAAAATATTGTAGTTGATGTGGAAGCTAACTTGTTGAACAAAAAGGCAAAGTTAAAGGTAGAAGAGAAAGAAACTCTAGGCAAGTTGTAAATAGTGAAGACATAAAATTTATGATTAGTCAGTAAAGGATGTCATTGATGACATGGGACCTGTTTTAGACCCGAAATCACAGTCACTAATTTCCCTTGAATTTCAAATTCCAAATGGAAGTTCAGAGCTTGAAACAAGATTTGAATTAGTGGAATGTAATTATGTACCATTAGATTATAATTCATTTCAAATTTTGAAGGAGACTCTTGAACAAATGTTGAAGGATAAACACATAGAAAGTCAGAAAATTTCATTTGAATCAGTGCAACAGTCTTGTCAGTATTTTTGGGATCCAACAACTGATTGGTTGGATGACCTGTGTTGTCAAAATTATTTTTCATTCACCAACCATGAGTGGAAAAGAAGCTATGATCTAGACATGGTTATATAATAATTTCTATGTTTTGATTCAGCAAATTTTTTTTCTCAAAATTCATTAGAAAAACCACAAATAAATCAACATGTGCAAAATGGTACAAATGGTATATATGCATTAACATGTCACGGAGTTGAAATGGATAAATTTGAATATCATGAGATAGGTCATGTTTATCATGATCCTATAGCTGTCTATATGCAGGAGCTATTCTTTTCAAAATACCCATTGATTCCCAAAGTTTCTGGAATTGTCCACAGTCCCAAAACTTTGTGTTGTGAATATCAGGATGGAAATAAGTTCATGATGCCTATGCAATTTTTATTTCTAATATGGATTGAAAACATTGAAAGAGAAGAGTTATTAGAGCAGTTGCTTGACTGGATGCACTAGCATTATTGTATCATTTAGAACAACAAAATTATCAGCAGTTTAGGGTAGGTATCAGTTTTGAATAAGCTCAGTCATTTGAGCATCCTTTTTAGTATTCTATGGTTTCTAGCAGAGTTTATAGTTGGTAGTATCTAGTTCAGTGTTCAGTCAAAAATGAGTCAGTTCAAAGATTATAGATGTAGTGACTCCATGGCCCAATGAATAAAGAATCAGTTTGCATGTTCAGAGTTTAGTGGTTCTTGACACCTCCCAAAAGAGCTGCCATCCCCAGGTGGAGCCTATGTTGGGGTCCTATAATCATAGGTAACCTGACTCTTCAATTGCTTATTTGGTGTTGCTCCTGTGATGACGACATCTAGCTCAATTGATTCCATTTTCCCCCTCTATCCATTTGCGCCTGATCCTTGATCACACTGTTGCATCCTTCATCCACCTATGCGCCACTCACTCCCTTATCCATTTGTCCCATTGGCTACATCTCACCCACCACTCATCCATGAATAAAAAATCTTAGGAAAAAAGAAACAATAGATTAATAATGTTAGTAATAAAATTTAGTGTAGTTAGATTAATTAAAATATGTTAGACTAGTTATTAATTAATTAATTAATTAATAATCAAGTTAGTACTTAGGTTAGTATTTTATTAATCAAAATATTAATTAAAGATTAAATAAAAAACAATTAAAAATAAAACAATATAAAAAATATATAAAACATATTAAAAACATATAATAAATATAAAAAACAAAATACAAATATAAAATAAAAAAATAGCAAACAATTAAAAAAAAAAGTAAAAAATGAAATGAATTAACAAAAACAAAAAAAATAAATAAATAAAGCAAACTATCCTAAGTCTCACACTTACATTCCCTTGTACAGCCCGACCCCCCCCCCACGTCCCATTAACACCTAAGTATTGGGAGGGACACTTGTCACCTCCTAGTGAAATCGAACCTCCCACTCCCAATACCTCTTACCACCTCAGGGGGGTCTGGGCAAACCATCATCCCCTGCAAAACTGCCCTCCCTCAAATTCACAAAACTACATTTTTCGCCAGTTTAACCAGTCTGTTTCTGAAGGTGATTCCAAGAAAAAGGAGATGAATTTTCAAAACCCGAGAAAGTTTTTTGTTCTGAACGGGCTGAAGAATAAAAAATTCTCCAACAATTTACACAGGTTCCATGATAAGGGAGAATTTAATCCATCTTTGAGCCCCATTTTTCAGACTTCCGTTTTCTCCTGTTTCAGTCATGATTTTGCGGGAGCTGGTTCGACAAGCTAGAGATGAATTTGGAAAAACTGAAAGAGTTTTTTGTCCAGAACATGCTCATATACAATAAAATATTTCAATTTTTAGAAAGGTGTCACCATTGACGAGAAACATATGTCTGAGTTGACCCCTTTGTTTTAGTAGTTCGACTCGTCTTTCATGGTAGACAGTTCAGGAGTTTCAGGGATTTATTTCTATTTTTGGTCGAGGTGGTTGAATTCAACCTCCTAATGTTGAGGGGTGATATCTCCTATTTATTCATGTAATTTTAATGTAAAAGGGTTGATCAACTTATACTGGCAGGGAAGGATGGGATGGTAATATCACCATCTATTGTAAAGATGTTCAGCAGACTGTAGGTGATTTTTGGGTGAATACAAAGACGTGATTGTCTCCAGATTCTTGTGTCATGATCATGTGGTGAAGTGTTTTCTTCATGTAACTTGTTACTCTCTTGTTTTACATGTTTTTTCTTTATATATTGTTTATGAGAAGATGATGTGCATGATTTGTTCTTAACACATTGTACTGGCTCGAAACAATATTTATGTTTTCTTCCAAGTTTCAATGTAGAATTTGGATAAGATCTGCTCTGCATTTGAAATGACCCCTGATATTTTCCTCTTTCCATATCACAAATGATAAGGATCCACTAATGTGACTGCCTTTCCTGGTTACGCATGTCTCTATTATTCATTCATTTAATTATCTGTTGCCTTTTGACTCCATTTTTCCCAATGGCCTTTTTCTCCTACTCCACCAAACCAATTCAAAAATACAAACTCTGAACCCATTAGCTAGCCTAATATATATTAAAACAAATTTAAATAATATAGAGATATCTCTCACTAAGTTTAGGAGGGATAGATCTTAAGATCGAAAGTAGTTTTGATGTTACCTTCGTGAATGCCCCCACTGCCTTGGACAAATTACAAAGTGCTAACACATTGGAAGCACCAACTTCCTATTTCTCCATCTACAATTGGAAGGAGGCTCCAACCCCCTATTTATAGGCTTCAACCTAAAGGAATATATAACACCCTAATCTATCGAATCCAACAGGAAGGAGAATAAAACCCCCTTTCCTTGCCCCATCCAACCACCCTGAAATAAAAATGTAGACAAATATGTCACTACCTCTATCATTGTAACTAATGACCTATTGTTGCTGCTATTTTTGATATTTTTGTTGCTTCTACTAATTTTGATATCTCATCAAGACTACAACCACGCATACCTCATTCCAATATTCACAAGAGAGTTCTCCAAATCAAATTCTTATGAATCACTAAGACATATATGTTCATGATTTCTTTAGAATACACACCCTAACATACATAGGAAGGCATACCTTCTATATGTATCTGAACTGGGTTTTGGATCTCTAATCTCCAACATTTTTTCTTCACAGGTCCACGACCCATACACTTCCTTCTCATGGATGTTCTCTCTTTTCCCCACTGTAGCTCATGGATGTCCGTTATTTTCCTCTTGAAACCCATGGATTTACACAAGTAACATGGATCTATAACTTTTTCTTTGTATGCTCAGCTCTTACAAAATTCTTCCTTCATTGGATTTCGTTGACATTGACTTATTAGCTTCAGATCTGTTGATTAGTATTCACATAATTGATATTCCAATTGACTCTTCTCTATGTTTTAATGAGTATCTCATGATGGCATGCAACTTGTTAACTTATGTTTATAGTTACTTTAACATGCAACTTGTTGTTTACAATTACTTTCTGGCATGCATCTTGTTAACTTTTTTTTATAGCTACTTTACCTTGACATGCAACTTGTTAAATTCATGTTCAAGGGTTGGCATCAATGACAACCAATCTTTCAACAATTCAATGACAAGCAATATTTCAACAACTAATCTTTCAACAAAATCCCCCTTTGGCATTGATGGAAATACTTAGACATGGTTTATGGAAACACTCATGCTCATGCTGGCTCCCCCTATCTTCATGCCTCTTCTCTTCATTTCCATGCCTTTGATTTTCTCTCCTCCTTTGAAATCAGTATAAAAGGGTGATTTTGTTTTGGGGATGTTACCCTTGTCTGTAAGCCTTTGATCTCTACTGAGGTTTCTCTTCATGGTTCTTCCTCGTATAAATATATGATAAAAAACATTTAAAAATCATTCAAGTCTTTCATGATTACTGTTTCTCTCCCCCTCTCTTTTTGTGCCAACTACCATGTAGATCACTATGGGGATGAAACTACTCCTAGTTTCTATCCAAAATACTCTAAAGTCTCGCTCGGAAGAGGTTTGATGAAGATATTTGCAATATATTTTTTTGTCCCAATATGCTCTACCTTGATGTTATTCTTTGTAACTTGTTCCCATAGAAAGTGAAACTTGATCGAAATTTGTTTCGTCTTGGAATGCATCACTGGATTCTTAGATATACATATAGCACTAGTGTTATCACAGAATATCGAAATATTATCGCCATATTCCACCTATATGTCCTATAAGGTTCTCTTCATCTAGAGAACCTATATAAAACATGTTGTTTTTGCAATATACTCTACTTCTTTTGTGGACAACAATACTAAATATTGTTTGTTGCTCAACCAGGATACCATAAAATCACCCAATTAGAAGGTTTATCCACTTTTACTTCTTCTATCATCAACACTTCCTACCCAATCTGCATCTATGTATGCAACTAGAGATAGATCATTCCCTTTTGGATGCCATAATCCATAGTCTTTTGTTGCATTGAGATAATATCTGAATATTTTATTTACTGCCATACTATGTGTTTCCTTTGGTGCTGCTTGAAATATTACAATATTCCCAACTACTTGCATCACATCCAGTCTCAATGTTGTCACATAGAGTAACTTTCCAATCATTAATCTGCAGAGTCTATGATCTGCACCCATGGATTTATCATCTTTGCTCAATTTTCAACTAATATACATGGGAGTACTTGCGACCTTGCAATCTACCACTCCAAACTTCTTTAGCGAATTTCGAGCTCATTTTTCATGTCTTTAGAAAATTTTCTACTCATCCTATCATCATCACTTCCAAAAATAATTTCATCAACATAAACTTCAATTATCAATATACTATCTTGATCTACCTTTATGTAAAGATTGTTGTCTACATTGTCTTTCCTGAACCCTTGTTGTTGTAGATACCTATCCAATCTTGAATACCATGCTATGGGGGATTGTTTGATTCCATACAGTTCCTTCTTCAATCTGCAAACATAATCTTCCTTTTATGACAATAGAAACCCTTCTAGTTGTTCGATGTAGACTTCTTCTTCTAGTTCTTTTTTTAGGAAGGTTGATTTCACATCCATTTGATATACTTTTATTTTATTAGAACATGCATAATCTGATATTAGTCTGACTACTTCCATTCTGGAAACTGAGGAAAAAGTTTCTTCAAAATATATTCCTTCAACTAGAGAATATCCCTTGCATACTAACCTTACTTTATTCCCGGTTACCTGTCCATCCTCGTATAGATTGTTTTTTAATACCCATTTTTTGCTAACCATGTTCTTATTCTTACACCTTGGAACAAGTTCCCTTGTTTCATTCTTATCTATTTAATCCAGGTCTTCTTCCATATCTTTGATCTAATGTTCATCAGTGTTGGATTCTTCAAAATTGTTGGGTTCAACTATGGACAACAATACTAGATTTCTTTGTTCTGGTGAGCGTAATTTTCTTTGGGGCTCAACTCCTGCATCTTTATTCCCAATGAATTGTTGTGATGGATGATTTTTCTCCACTTTTTGGCTATGAGATTTTGGAGATATCTGAATATTTTGTTGGTCATCTTCCTCTTACCCTTCTTCTAGTTTCTCTTCTTCTTATTTTGATTATGCTTCTTCAACTTATTCTTTCAAATCCTCTTCTCCTTCCTTCTCTACTTAGTCTTTTCTTTCTTCTTTGGTATTTTGTACACTTGTCTCATCAATCCATACATTGATGCTTTCCACTATCTTGTTGAGTCTAATATTGAAAAATTTGTATGCCTTGCTCTTTATTGAGTACCCGACAAATATCCCTTTGTTAACTCGGGAGTCAAATTTTCCAATCCCGTCGTCTTCTCTTTTGATATATCACTTGCTTCCAAATACTCTAAAATTATTCACATTTGTCAGTCATCATTTCCATAGATTGTAGGGAGTATTATCACTATTACTTCTGATCATTCCTCTATTCAGGGTATGAACTATTGTATGTATTTCCTGTGCCCAAAATATGTTACCCAACTTGGAATATTTCAACATGGTTCTATTCATTTCTCATATTTTTATGTTATTTATTTTAGTGACTTTGTTTTTATGAGGTGTCTTGGCTGCTGAGAATTCCCTTTTTATTCCATGCTCGCCAAAAAAATCCATGAATTCTTTGGATGTAGAATCTCCACCATTTTCTGATATCAAGCATTTGATTTTCAAATATGTCTTTCTTTCAGCCATCTCTTTGTATATATTGAATTGTTCGAATGCCTCTGACTTCTACTTGAGAAAGTAAACTGCAGTCATTGTTGTGTAGTCATCAATAAGTAGCATGAAGTATTGTTCACCATTTAATCCATTTTTTCTCGTTGGTCTACATAGATCGGCATGTACAATCTCCAATTGTTTTGTTGTTGACTACTCCTTTTATTTGAACTTGGTCCTGGTTTGTTTTCCTTGTAGACAATGCTTACATAGAGTATTTGTTAGCTTTGAAATTTCAAGAATTTATTTTATTGCTTCCTTTCTATTGATTTTTACAAGCTTTTCAAAGTTCATGTGATCCATTCTTCTGTTCCAGAGCCAACTTTCATTTCCCTTTCCTATGCAAAAACTTTCTTTTCCAATTTCATTCAAAACATTTATGTTGTTCTAATTCCTTATCGTTTTTGCCACTAACTTTCTCGATCCTTATTTCCTAATTTCTCATTTCTTTGAGTTGAACTGAAGTGTTTGTCCTTGATCACACATTTTACTTACACTCGAAAAATTTTGTTTCATATCTTCGACCAATAGAACATTTTCTGCCATGGCATCTTCGCTTCCAAGCTTAATTGTGCCTCTACCTACAATTTTAGTTGAATGATTATTTCCAAATGAAATTGATACATCTCTTGCTTTCTTCAAAGTTAGAAACTTGTTCTTGTCACCTGTCATATGCTTTGAAAGACCATTGTCAACATACCGAACACTTTTTTGGGGGGGGCTTGTAGAGAAAGTGAGCATTGATTCTGCTTTATTTTCCATATCTCTTGTGGTTCTGATATATGTTTGTTAATGTTTTTCTTTGGTTCCCTGGGTGGAATAGTCAATCTACAATTCCTCACTATGTGTCCAATTGTTTTTCATTTGTAGCATTCTACTTCATTTCTCAATGAGCCAAAATTGTTTTTGTTTCTATTGTATGCTTCATAATATTTTCTCGAATAACTATTATTTAAGTTCCCTGGATAGTTTCTTTGGTTCTTGACATAGGCTCTGCAATTTATAGCTTTATGTCACAAATTAGCAAAATTAAAACAATGACCATAAAAGAAACTTTGATACCTGGGAGTAGATGATCTTCTTTGCAATGCACTCCTTCTGAATTCGTCTTCTTAGGTATTCTTTATTTCTAGAATATTCTTCTTTGGGGGCTTGCATTCTTCCTTCTTGATAGAATCTCTAACAATTTATGCATAGCTTCTTTATTATGCATCCCATTCTGTTGTCTTGGAGCTTTATCCTTTCTCATTTGTACTTGATTTTATCCTATTTGGATCTATCATTGGATAGTATTTTACTGTTGATGATTTGATCCAATATTTTGGTGCTCTTCTGCTGCGTATCTTTCTTCTGAAGATCTTTCCTTAAAGAGACTATTTTTGCTTGCAAGCTTCCAATCATTTTCTCCTTTTCTTCTAACTGAATTCTAAATGTTTCCTCAATTATTTTGTCTTCTTCTATATGAATTTTTAGACTCGTGATCATCTGCTCGATTTCTTCAGAGTTGGAATTATGATATCCCTCTATCATTTCTAACTCTTCCTTGAGTGACTTGTTTTTATTTCTTTCTTTCCTAAGTTCTTCTAATGCACTGATTAACTTTTCTCTAAGATCGAATTCATATTCTTCTTAATCATCTTCTACTTCCATAAATATTACTCTTTTTGAATCATTATCATTATCATCATCCTCCTCATTTGATGAGGAACTATCCTCTTTTGAGTAGAAAATTTTCTTGAAGAATTTCCTTTTGTTTCTTCTCTTGTTTCCCTTTTGATATTTAGTTTCCCTTTCATGAGATTTTTTTTCATCACTATATTTATTCCTATGAGGAAATTTGGAAGAAAAATGACCAATACCACCACAATTAAAACATTTCAATGGAATCATACCTTTAGACTTGCTGGTACCTTTCTTTAATTTCCTTACAAAGTTAGTCATGTATTCATCTTCATCTGAATCATCACTACAGTTGAAAACTGGTTTTGACATTTTCTTGTTCTTGTTCTTGTTCTTTTTCTTCTTGGATGCCTTGAAATTTTCTTCCTTTGTGACTGGCTTGTCCTATTCTATTCTCATTTCATAGGCTATAAATATTCCATGTAGCTCATCCACGCTCAAAGTACCGAGATCTGTTATTTCTTATAGGGATGATATTTTAGGATCAGATGTCATATGAAGAGACCTCAATACCTTTTGAACAACCATTGATTTATCAACTTCTACTCCCAATCCCTTAATAGTGTTAACTATTTCGTCAACTCGCAGAAGGTAGGTTACAATGTATTCATCTTCCTTCATATTCAATTGTTCAAACTTAGATCTAAA
>JZKD02S1911763.1:70142-97742 GCA_000966675.3 Picea glauca
TTGGATATTATTGTAACAAAGCGCTGCTCGACTGGAGGTTTCCCCCTCGAAGAGGCCTGTGAACATTGCTATCTGAATCAAAGTGCTATTTCTGTTGCTATTTCGTATATCATTTTTGTGTATTGTAAAGATTATGCTGGATATTTTACTATCATTCTGTCATTTCTAGCATTTCATTTATGTTCTGCATATTTTATATATCTGGTATCTTTCAGGGCACCATTGCTTGGAGGAGGAGCTTCCATGGAGGAGGAGGCTTACATTTGAGTGAAGGTGCATTCCATTGTAGAGGGCGCACTTGTAGGAGCATTGACACGTCCCTTGAGGAGAGGCGCACCCATTTGCATGAGAGATTTGTGTGAGGGTGTGTGCACTTGTTGAGAAAGATCTTTAGTGAGGAGACTATGGGCGCATGCAGTGGGAGACGTTTTCTAGAGGAGAGAGCACACCAAAGCTAGGTGTGCACCACATCTTGGAGGAGGGTACACTTTGAGAGAGAGGGTGCAAACTTCAATGGAAAAGGGAAAGGGCCACTCAAGATTTAAGTGGGTAAAGGATCATGGAATATCAATGGTAAAGGAAATATCAAAGAACATGATCAGGATAAAGACAAGAAAGCAAGAGGAAGAAAGGCTCACCAAGGCAAGGGGCGCCTTACTTCACAAGGCTTGTGGGAAAGTATTTGAGGAACTCCAAGGAACCAAAGAGTGGTTGCTATTGTACCATGTTCACTTTTTTATGTTTCCTGAGTTGTACATTTTTCTTTGAGGCCTTCTATATATATCTGCTCCAAACTGGTTTTCCCCATTGGGGGGTTTTCCAGGGTCATGTTGACCAAAAATCTATGTGTCAAATTTATGCATGCTTAGAAGTGTAGATGAACATTTTAAATTTCAATATCTAGAGGTAGTGTTATGTGTTTTAATGTATATTGCATGTTCTAACATTGGGTAAATAAAACACTTGCAAGGGCACCTTAAAAGATAACTTAACCATCAAATATTGAGCAGAAAGTTTGGTGATTGTTTGCTGTCCTAAAAACAACAAGAGAAGACAACCACACAATTGAAACTTAGATTCATACTAAGGTCAAGGATAGACCTTAGATGGTAGCCCAATAGGACCTTAGAAAATCTACATGGTATCAGAGCCAAAGGTGGCTTATGTTGATTTTTCAATAATCTAGGTTAGGCATGAGATTCATTCCATTTTTAGAATTAAACTATAACCATAAATGTTGCAGCAACCAAGATCACAAGAAGAAGCACCATGCACAAGAACACAAGAAGTATCCTGGGAAACTCTTCTCAACAAGGGAAGAAAACCCATCCAAATCCTTTTCTATATTCTTCAAGAGAAAGACCTTCACCACCAAGATAAACCATAGCACATAAGAGGGTGCTCAAACCTTAGAACTATAGCACCCAAGAGAGGTGTGCACTTTTCCCAAAGAAGTGTAATTGCTGAAATTTCCAAACTTACATGAAAGATATGTTTCCTCAATGGGGAATTTACCTTTACTTATACTAACCTAAACTTGTCAACAGAAGTGTCTATTGGCACAACAAGGCCAACCTCACTTAACTTATAATATAATTAATATTAACTAGATTAATTATTTTTTACATTAATTACCAGTCACATTAAGGTAGGGCCAACCTGTACCCTTTACATTATAATTAGGGTTATAGGAAAGTATGAATCTTGAAAAATATAACAAAGGATCTTGTACACCCGCTAGTTCTCATCCACTAGGGGCACATCCAAAGGGATGTCCATATCTCTGGCTCACTACATTACACATAAGAACCAGATCTTCAGACGTTCACCTGTGCTCATCCACAGGCACGTCCACTCTATAGATATTCTTTCCCACTACCTCACACAGGAGAATCGTATGGAGTTTCTCGTCAACTCTCCTGCATAGAGGAGGATAATACATCATCTTCATTTCTATTCACATGACGATGCACCCAACACTTTGGGATTTCATACGTTCACCTTGTGCTCAACCACATGCACATATAACTCAACATATTTCTTTTCCCACTGGATAATTATTTGGAGTTCTTCTCAACTTTCTGAATGGAGGAGGTCATCTCTAGGTTCCAACTCTGTCTCAGGTAGGAATCACATACCCTTCTTAAGGGATTTATCTCAGGTTTGTAACATGGAGAAAGACTCACATATCTACAATGATCCACATCTCACAGGTTTGTAAGATGGAGAATGTCTCACATAGTTGCAATCATCAATAGCTTAGACTTGCTGATTTTGGATCACTTTTGTGGGCAATTTTGTGAGGTTTTATATAAGATATGTTGGTTGTTTTTGGAAAGCAATTTTACAGTCCAAAACAGTGAGTAAATTTCATATCTGAAGGTACCTCTCATTTAGTGCCAGTTGGGCAGCTCATGGAAGATTTTGGATAGCTAGTTGACAGTGTTTGTGGACAGTTGTGGGAAGATTTGTTGGGCTAATTTTTGCAACTTGTGGACAACCTATTTTCACACATGTGTGGACAGGAGTGAGGTTGTAGTGTACGAACTCTTTTCACACCTATTTTCTAGGAGTGAGGTTGGGGTTTCTCTTACCTCTTTTCACACCTGTGTTGACATGAGTGAGGCAACGCTCCTTTGCATTTGGAGCATCAAAGTGAGTGCAGTTTGACAGACATGTCAGTATCTCATATGCGTGTGGAGGACATGCTAACAGGGGATAGAAATTGGTCACCTTGGAAGGCGAGGATAATCTTTGTCTTAGAGGACCTTGAACTATGGGATATAGTTGAGGCACCTATTTTGGTTCTTCCTGTTACTACCCCAGTCTTGTTGGAATATTTCAGGAAGAGGAACAATAAGGCAAAGAGGACCATTTGTGATGTAGTTCAAGATCATATTATTCCCCACTTGACTGGGAAGACTTATGCATACGATATGTGGGCATATCTATGCAAGTTGTACAAGAGCTCTAATGAGAACCAGAAGTTGGTTCTTCATGATTGACTGAGGGGCATTCACATGCTCGAGGATGAGTCAGTTACTTCATTCCTTGGTAGATACACCCAGATAAGAGACAAGATTGGTGATGTCAGAGAGGTGGTGGATGCCAACTCTATGGTTAGGACAGATTTGAACAGCTTTACCAAACCATGGGGTCCATTCATACACGACATTTTTTCCAGGGAGGTTATGCCTACATGGGAGAGGATGTGGGATGAATTCATTCAAGAGGAGACTAGACTAGTGGCAAATGCTTCTGGACAACAACAGGAGGAGTCAATTCCAGGTGTTAAGGACCTTGCTCCTTGAACAAAGGGAAAGAACAAGACCGACCATGGAGGTCAGTAAGGTCCCAAGTTTGGGGCCCCACCATGGGGAGGAGAGAGAAGCAAGAGTGGGCAGAAGAGAGACATGAGCATAGTGGGATTATTTTATTGTGGAGAGATGGGTCACTATGTAGGACAATGTCCCAATAAGAAGAAGAAGAAACAGGGTGGGTCAACAATGACAATCAAGGAGATGGAGTTCGAGGAGAAGTTTACGAGAGAGTGTGATTTTGTGACTACTGTGTCTGCTGTTACACCATCCAAAATTATATGGGAAGACAGAGTTCATGAGGACCGATTGACTCAAAATGGTGAATCAAAGGGAGGTCAGACTCGCTGTCCTTGGACATCTTCAGAGTGGGTGACTGGTCCACCCAGGATAGCTATAGTTTCATAGCATTCAAGCAGACAGAGAGTTGGTGATACAGCTTTAGAGCATCTGAGGTTGATGAGGAGGAGCAACAGGGCACCACAGAGGCTTGAGCCTCACTTAGCTTCTGAGACAGGAAGACCAAGTTCTGTATTCACTTCAGGTGGAAGTTACTTGGTGAGAGGCCAAGTTGATGACTCTTGGTGAGATACCAGGAGGGGGAGACTCTTGGTGAGATTCCAAGAGAGTGACTCTTGGTGATATGCCAAGAGAAAGTGGAAATCCTTGGTAGGAAATCAAGGTGGGGATCTTTGGTGTGATGCAAAGATCTAGGTGATATTGGATAGATGGAGAGTCAGTTCCATTTATAGATCACGCAGATTGAGTAGATCTGTGAGAAAGACTACTTTCAGTGATCAGGGTACAACCATACTCACCGAGTATATTCTAGGAGGAAACCATGTCCTCTACAGGGACGAGATTGGTGGTGAAGAGTACTTTCCTCGGTAAGAGGGAGTGTTGAGATTTGGGTACCTTGGAAATTGGTCCCCATGTGTTTATGAGTCTCTAAACACAAAGGGGGATACTATTACCCTTGTACTTTACTTTATGGTTCTAATTTTACTTTGACATAGGAGATTTAAGTCAAAAGTGAAATATGTCACTTAAGTCATAAAGTAACAATTAATTCACAAAGTGGGTGAATTAATAGACATAAATAAACTAAGGATAGTGAGTTCCTTAGTGATATTTTTGGATTATATCTCACCCATTGATTAGACTTGCCTAGATTGGATCTAGGCCATTGATATTTTAGGGCTTGGCCAAAGGAGGCTAAAGGAGGGTATAGTGCATTTATAAGCTCATTCTTCACATGTGAGAAGAGGAGAAGAGGAGGAGAGAAAGGGATCACTTCTTGAGGAGATAGGGGTGCATTTGCATGAGGATTTTCCCATTGAGTGAGGTGAGGTTTCCATTTCTTGGAGGAGGATATTCCATGGAAGAGGAGGCTTATATTTGAGTGAGGGTGCATTCCATGGTAGAGGGTGCACTTGGAGGAGCATTGGTGCATTCCTTGAGGAGAGGCACACCCATTTACATAAGATGTTTGTGTAAGGGTGTGTTCACTTGTTGAGAGGGATATTTAGTGAGGAGATTAAGGGCACATGCAGTGGAATATTTTTTCTAGAGGAGAGGGCACACCAAAGCTAGGTGCGCACCACATCTTGGAGGATGGTGCACTTTGAGAGAGAGGGCACAAGCTTCAAGGGAAAAGGGAAAGGATCACTCAAGCTTCAAGTGGTTAAAGGATCATGCCATCTTAGTGGTAAAGGAAATATCAAAGCAAAGGATCAAGATAAATACAAGCAAGCAAGAGGAAGAAAGACTCACCAAGGAAAGGGGAACCTTACTTCACAAGGCTTGTGGGAAAGTCTTTGAGGAACTACAAGGCACCAGATAGTGGTTTCTATTGTACCAGATTCACTTGTTTATGTTTCCTGTGTTGTACATTTTTCTTTGAGGCCTTCTATATATATCTGCTCCAAACTAGTTTTCCCCATGGGGGGGGTTTTCTAGGGTCATGTTGACCAAAAATCTATGTGTCAAATTTATGCATTCTTAGAAGTGTAGATCAACATTTTAAAGTTCAATATCTATAGGTAGTGTTATGTGTTTTAATGTATATTTCATGTACTAACATTGGGTAAAGAAAACACTTGGAAGGGCACCTTAAAAGAGCACTTAATCATCAAATATTGAGCATAAATTTTGGTGACTGTTTGTTGTCCTAAAAAAAAGAAGAGAAGACAACCACACAATTAAAACTTAGATACATACTAAGGTCAAGGACAAAATTTAGATGGCAAGATCATAGGACCTCAAAAAATCTACATTACGGGAGCCAATCTTTCACCTACATCTTCTTGATGTAAATACCTCGCTCTAGCTGACCGAGGTCTGGTAGGCCAATTCATTCGGATTTGGACTTCTCCGAAGACTGTGCTGGCTTGGGTACAAGAATCTCGAAATCCCCACATTAAAGGGAATTTGCATCAATTTTTTTGTGGTAGAGGATTTAATGCATTCCTTTTCAAGTCTAAAGAGGATGTAGATCTAATTTTCCACATCAGTCTGTATTTCATGGGAGAAAGAGGTATGTATTTGAATAGGTGGTCGTTGGATTTTAACCTTGAGAATGATATTCCTTTTGTTGTACCTATCTGGATGTAACTCTTGCATATTCCCCTTTACTGTTGGAGCATTGATTCTTTGAGGTGTTACCTGGTAACACTCTCTGGAAATATATTTATAGGACAGAGCCAAGGGAAAACATATTCTCTTGCACAAGAATCAATGTAGAGGTCAAATTGGAAAAAGGGTTACCCGAGGTTGTGATGAGTTCGCTAGAAAATTGGAAGCATTTTTAGTAGCTTTAATACTCTCGTTCAAATGCAAAGTGTGCCACAAATATGGACACTTTCCTAAGGACTGAAAGAAATCTAGAATCTAGAAAAACTCTGATGTAGAGGTGAAAGAGAAGTGGAAAGAGGTTCCTAAAAAATTCAATAAAGGGGGTAATTATAGCACGAGAGCCTAATCACAATTGGGTCCTATATCTGCTGTTACTATGGGTAATCCTTCCAAGGGAGGACATGTTGTTAAGGGACTTTCTACATCGGGGGATCCGACTATCACTCCTGGGGTGTCTTTGTTTGAAAATAACAGATTTTTTGCATTGGCGAGTAGTGCACATTATCAAGATGAGGAAGGAAATGGGAAACCAAAGAAATAAGATGAAAAGAAAATGATTCCATTGAATTCCCCTTTATTCCAATTGATTCCTAAAGCGCTAAATAAAGGGAAAACTAGGAATGAAAGTGAATCAAAAGAAGTATCTAATGGGAAGGAAGGGTAGGGAAAGAAATTGGAAGACAAGAACACATAAATAAAAGGCATAGAAGAAGTGGAGAGCTTCAAGGATGTAGAGGTGGAATTTTCTGAACAAAAGGCAAAATAATCAAAGGTATGGGCCTCTATGGATGATGAGGAAGAAAAAAAGGCATCGAAAGAGAGATTTCTGAGGAGATATGGATGAAAGGACACCAACACAATGAGGGAATAAAAGGTGCAAAAGGAAATAATGATGGTTTCACAATAAACAATGGAAAAAGTGACGAGATCTATCCAAAAGCCTCCAAAATCCATGAGAATTAATGTGCCTCCAAACCCAATAAATAATTTCAATAGTCTCCTTGAATAGCAGGAGGTTGGGAAATGACCCCAAAGTAACTAAAAAGCCTTGAATTTTCCCACTCTGGAAGACCAAAGTGAAAGTAGAAGAAGTGATCATAATTGGGAATTTTATTTGGAAAGGTTGTGAAGGAATAGTGGAAAACTCGAGAGGATCATTTGGGGATTGTATGCCCTGTGGAATTCTCAGGAGGTAAGTAGGGAATTTGTATGTCAAATCCCAAATTGGATTTTCTCTAAATTTAAGTTTTTAGGAAGCGGTAATATGTTATTTTTATTTAATGTATATATGCCAGTGAGTTATGCCAAGTGAAGATGAATGTTGTTCATATGGACTGTAAGAATTCTAGTTTGTTTATGGATTAATTCTTATGCAATATGCGATATTCTATAGTTTTAAGTGTTTCTTCAAATATCCTTATGCCTTGAGATTTCTAATTTCTTAATTTGTGCATTGCTGCAATCTGGAGTAATGTAGTTGTATGTATGTGTACACGCTTGTTTCTGATTCTAATCTTCTATTCCAACTATATGTGTAGGAGTTTACACAGGATTCAATTTCATTTTCAACTCACCAGTTACTTTAGTTAGCTCCTATCTAGGATAGGTTAAAGTAGACTAGTAATAGATTAGTTTTCATTTCATACATAGTCTTCATCTAAATATTTTCATTTCATATCCACTCATCATCCACCCTCTTCAGTAAACTGATACGTAACTAGCCAGAACCCTAAAAAATATATCAATGGTAGTCAGGCCAAATTCTGGATGGGACTCCTAGTCCAAACGTTGCATAGTCTAGTTGGGACCGTGTACTAGGGTGTACCCCTTGCTGTTGTTGGGAAAAATTAGACCCGTAAACACATACTTACATGTATTTTTCCTGTAGTGTAGTATGCATCTATAATTAAGATGTGTCTCTACTCGCCAGCTCAATTTGTCCAGAGTGATGGAGTCCTTTTTCATTGTCTATCTTCATACATGACGTGAATCCAATAAATAGTAAGATAGGACAACCGAAATATAGATATTGGTAATTAGTCTACTATATAGGATTGGCGAAATGATAACCAATCTACATAAATTCTGATTTTAGAGTGCACACTTTGCTTAACAATCTTGTTTTTTCATTCTTTTTTCCATGAGAGGTATTTAATTGTTGTAAATCGTGTTGTTGATGATCCCCTTGTATGTGGAACATATTAATTACATCCTTATTGTTAGGTCCTATCTTTTATTAATTCCTGCATCTAAGTATATGTTGGTTGATTCTTCTACACACGATCTGATTTTATTGACCCAGGGTTCATGTCTATTTGGGTTTCCAACAAAGCCTATAAAACAAATGGCCCTCCTAGTAAACCAGAAGGCAACACAATGCACATGATGCGCTGCACAGTCTCACCAGAGATAACTTTAATGGGTGGTTGTGAGACTCAGGTGTTTACAACCTAGGATTGAGTATGATATATGAGAGATAACCATTGAACTATTATTATAACTTGTAATTGCAACATACTTCCATTCACGACTATGTAGTAAATACAACAACTTATTCCCTCAATATCACAACAGTATTTACGCAGGCAATATAATAACTCATTCATTCAACATAGTACTAACTACTGAAGACAATAAAGATATGCATGCATTCATCACATAACAAATATATTACCATGGTTCACCCCCACTTGAGGCTACGTCCACAAATATTTGTCTCTCAACTCTTTTATTATGATAGTTCTGCATCTCCATCACCGCACGCTTACAATTCTTCTCAGTAGGGTAAGATCTGTGTGAGGCGGACTAGATCTTACTAGGCTCCACAACCCATGATATAACCCTCAAGATCTTCCCTCCTTCCTCTTCTCTAGCTCAAAAACTTATACAAACTAGATCATATAGCAAAAACATTACATATTTCATCAGCTCATGCGTACTACTACATTAGAAATATTCCAAACAATACAAAAGAAAACCCTCTATGATACCTACGTTTCGCTATTTATATGCTTCTGGCTCCTTAGATGTTTACAATGAATTACCAAAAACTTAACCCTATCGTCGTTAGGTCTTCCTCCCATGCATGTGTGTTGTTATTCCTTCTAGTTGTTGTCTTGCTTGCATGTGCGCATGTTGTGCTTCCTTCCAGCTATCGCTTTCCTCATGCATGCTTTCTTTCCCAAAAACGTTTTTCTTTTTCGCCTTTCCTTGCCTCCAACAGGCCCCCAACACTGACATGTGGCTCGTCCCGAGCCACCTAATCTCTATGTGCTTCCTCAATCTTCTTGGTGATCACCTGGAACTTTTCCTTGAGTGTTGTTGCCAGTGTTTGCACCTACGCAGTCTTCTCCTTGAGTGTGTCCACTATCTGGACTGTAATTTCCTCACTGATCAATTCCATGCATTCTCCCTAGGTCTTTGCTATATGTGCCTTGTCTTCTTCTTCTTGTGCCAGGACTTTGGCTACCTTCTCTTGTAGCAGTTCCATTTGAGCTTGATGCTCCTATTTCTATGTTTATGTAGTGGTAAGCTTTGCCTATAATTTCTTCATGTCCTGCATCCCTTTGACACATTCTGTGATTGGCATTGTCTTCTGCCTATGTTTTAGCTCTTGGATCACTGCATTTATCCTTTCCTCTTCCTTGTCCCACTTTTGGACCTGCTGATCCTCCTCTAAATTAGTCCAAAGCTGCACTGCTTTATCAAAAAAGTCAGTTGTTGTGCTAACCTGTTGCTCTATCTCCTGAATTTGCATTGTTGCTTCCTACTTCCTTTGTTCCTTGATTGTTGGTGGAGTGGTTAGTGTGAGTTGTTCTCAGATATTCTTGCTATCCTTTTGATATTGATCAATTGTCTACCCAATCTGATCAATCTTTTCTGCTATTGTGATATCCTCCATCTGTGCAGCCAGTGGAATATTCTCATAAGTTCCTGCCACTTTTTGCTCCAATCCTTTTATGCGCTCCCTTTCCTCCTGGTTCTCAGATTTATCCTACTCATAAACTATTTCTAGCGCGTCTTGCTTATTTTTTACATGATTCAACTCGGCTAAGTCTATGCGTGCTTGAGACTGTACCTCATGGTTTACGCTAACCTACAACCTGTGTAGTGCCCCAGATGGTATCTGCATCAACATGAGTTGGATTTGGATTAAGTCCTTCAGGGGTGTCTTCCCCACAATCTCGTCCATGTGCAACATACTAGGGGTGAAGTAGAATGTTATATTTGGTTGTAGTATTGCCTGGACCGATTCTCGTTCTTCCTCTTGCACTCTTTCTTATGTTTGTAGCGCTGATGGTTCTGGTCCCCTACTACTTACTTTCCACCCTTCTCTGATTTTCTTGAGGAGTTGTCATATGTCTTCCAAATATTATTGAATCCTATCTTTGTGGTGTGCAACATGGTCGAAGTCCTCATATAGAAAATCCTGGACCATTCGGGCTATCATTTCCCCATCGTCATCTGTGATCATATAGTATGGCAATGTTCTTTGTGCCTTCGATTTCTTGCACGCTCCTCTTGTCTGCGTGGCTGGTCTCTTGGTTCCCCCTAGTTCCTGTGAGTTGGGATTTGGGGTGGTCTCCTGTTCTCCCTCAACCTATTTTTGATGTTCCTTGGCCGACTATGTACTCTCCTTCTTCCCCTTATGGGTCCCTATTTTCGTTGGCCCTTCATTTGTTTGTGTTGTCTTTCCTTGACCCATTCTTCGTCTCTTGGGCACTTGGATTTCCGGAGGCTGCGTTTCTCCCTGCCCTGCCTCTTCTTCTGTTTTCCTTTATAGAAAATCCTGGGTGATGGTTGGAATCCTCCATTCATCATCCCATTCGCTGATGACCATGCCGATGTCACCCTCTATGATACAATAGTGCATTTGTAGCCACTTCTTATCATAATCCTTCCGCGCCTGTATCCACATTGTATGTCGTGTGGTCCTAAAGTTGGCGATGTCCCCATATCGCGCGACAGCCTCTGGTGTGATTCTCCACATCTTGGATATGGCTTCTTGTAGGTCATGTAGGTATCCTTCAAAGATGTCCCCGTTTGCCTTTTTTCTCCTAGCCTTTGGCCTGGCTCTGAGCAACAAATATCTCGCTCCTTGATTTGGTTTGGGTCTGGTACAAAAAACTACATATCTTGGCTCTTTCCATCCCATGAAGGCTATCAATGTGATCAACCATGAGTAGTGAAACTCTGTTCCTAGATCCTATGCATCCTTCCAGTCATACAGGAATAATTTCAAGAGGTATGGTGCCCATCTCACTATGGTGCCTTCTGTGCATTGAGCTGCAACTGCGACAACTCCAGTTGGGACTTCCTCCCTGCGACATTTTCTTAGCATCTTATAGGAAAACATTTTTTCTCCCAGTTGTGTTGCAGCATCATTGATCCTCTTTATGATGATCCCTCTTGTCCCTCTATTGGTTCCATACTTCTTCTTCATCTCTTCTACTAATGTTTTCTCCCTGGCTTTGTCATCTAGAAACTACGTGGGATCCATACCTCGAATTGGTAACCCTATTATTTTCGCGATAAGCTCAACGTCTATTGAGATGAGCTTATCCAACCATATGTCCCCGTCATGCATAACTGCTAACAATTGTTTTACACATGAAGTTGCGTGCTGACCTATGCCAAAATGTGGTAGGTCCAAAGACCTAAAATTCATGTTTTCTCCAACCCAGTTGCCCACTGGAGTGGCTGATTGATCGGTTCTCCAACTAGATTTGTGCCTGTACTCTGTATGAATACCCTCTTTGCAAGTTATGGAAACTTGTCTTCATCTGCTACATCGTGGTCAGAGTACTTGAGCTTCCCTATGTAGCCCAGTAGATCTGGTCTTACCTGTACCCCATCTGGTATGCACGGTAGAACGATTTCTGCTGCAAGTTTCTTGCGAGGTGACCTGGGTATCTGTATCTTGTCTTTCTTCAGCGATGGTGGAAGGATTGAAGTTATAGTGGCTTCTGGTTGTTCCTCAGTATACCATTCCAGCCAGGCTGAGACATATTCAACCGTTCCTTCTTGTGGGTGGTCTGATATGGTCATATGAGATTTTTCTGGCTCGATTGTTGCTTCCCGATTTGATGTCGTGCCATTGAATTTCAGAGTTTCTTCTGTGTTCTCTGGTTGCACCTCCTTCAATATTTCTTCTTCTTGGTTCTGTGGCTCCTATAATTCTACTGGTATATCCTGACTCATACCCTTCAATGTTGGCTATTGGATTTATTTCAGTATAGTTGTAGGGTTCACCGGTCTTGTGTCTGGGGATGGGATTTCGTCAATATCAACGATCTCCAGCGGCTGTTGTTCACCTTCTTCCACTTGTCCTCGTGACTTGGTCTGAACTCTGGTTTTCCTGGTGGTCTGGCTTGCTTCTTCTTGCTTTGGTGGTGCCAGTGCGGTGAATTTCAAACGTTTTCTGAATGTGAATGGTCTCTGCAACCTCTGTGAACTCACTTTGTGCGTTCTAGTCTCTATCGCTCTCTTTATGCTCTCTTTTCTCGAATAGACTATTTGCTCCCACATCCGTGTGTTGTATGGGTTTTCCATGAAGCTTGTTGATGAAAATTCCTTCATTATGGGTTTACTGCACCTTAATTATAGGTTCAATGCACCTCCAATAGCTTCATACTTTCCATTACTCTACCTTGTCGTATCCAGTAGGCACGATTAATGTGGTGCCCCATTGGTCCTTTATGTCCTTTAATTCCACCTAGTGTTGTCATGTTGTCCTGCTTTTTACTACTTTCCTTTTCCCACTTGTTTCCCTTTTGATGTAGGCGTTATCCTTCTCCTCGCTGAATCTGTGTTTCTAAATTCATGTAGCATTTCTACCTCTAGTGCACTGCACCCTCTTTGGTTCTTTTTCGATATACTAATTATTATTATTTATTTATTTTTACTGCGCGATGGCTGGTCGATTTTCCTTGTAGAGCTTCAGTCGGCTCCCATTGATCATCCCTCTAAGTTCTGCACCTGATAAGTCTCTTAACTATACAACTCCTCCATCTGTGATAGATTTTACTTCGTACGGTCCTAACCAATGCATTATGATCTTTCCTGGGTGCTAAAACAATTTACTGTCATACATCAATACTATATCTCCTTCCTTGAAAGTTTTCTTCTTGATGTGTCGATCATGCCAAGCTTTTTCTCTTGCTTTCCAAACTTGTCGGTGGAATCCTGATAAGATTTGGTCTTCCTCCATGGTCAGTAACTGATTCAGTCTCTCCTTTACTGCACCTCGATCTGTCATTTGTGTGATGGCTACTACGCGCAAGCTTGGTACTAAAAATTCTAATGGAACTACTGCTTCCTGGCTATAAGCCAGTTTAAATGGTGTGTTCGCTGTCAACTTTTTACATGTAGTCTTGTAATCCCATAATACTATTGGTACTTTGAGGTCCCGATCATCCCTATTGACATTACAGATCTTTGTTAGCGTGTTCTCCATAATTCTATTGAATGCTTCTACTATGCCATTCGCTAGTGGGTGATATGGTGCGCTCTTATGGTGATGGACTTCAAACTCTTTAGTCATCTCGCTGATGGTGCTATTTATGAAATGTGTGCCTTGGTCTCTCATCAAAATTCTTGGACATCCAAATTGAGTAATGACTTATTCAAATAAAAAGTGCACTGTTGTTCCTGCGCTGCAATCCTTTACTGGTGCGACCTCCGCCCATCTTGTTAGGTACTCCATCGCGATGATAATGTACCTAGATCCTCTTCTTTTTTCTGGTGGGTTGATTGGTCCCACAAAGTTTATTTCCCACTTATCGAATGCCTGTAATGTTACTTGTGGTAGTAATGACATCTCGTCCCTTCTGTTGGGTTTACCTACCCTTTGATAGACATCACATTTTTTACAGTACTCCTTTGAGTCTCTATGAATCGTTGGCCACCATAGTCTTGCGCGCAATACCTTCTGCGTGGTAGCTTTGCTTTCATAATTCCATCCTGCTATTCTTTCATGAGCTTGTACTAAGACTCTTGGTATTTCTTTCTCTAACACGTATCTTCGTAAGATGCTATCTGTGCCCATTTTGTATAAGTGTCCTAAAATCAGTTGATAGTCTATCGCACAGACTACTAGGTTTTTCTTCTGCACAGTGTTGTATTATTGCGGCGCAGTATCGATACTCAAGTACTAAATTATATCTATGAAGTGTTCATCAACAATCTGTACTGAGAATAACTGTGCATCCAAAAAGTTGTCCTCCAAGTTTGTAGGTTCTTCCCCATTGGTGACTCTTGATAGGTGGTTAGGTCCTGCATTCATTTTTCCTGGCTTAACTATTACTTCAAAGTTAAATTCTTGAAATATCAATAACCATCGACAGATTCTCCCCCCCAACATTGGCTTGTTGACTAGGTATTTCAGGGCTGAGTGATATGTGAACATATTAATTTTTTTTCCCAATAAGTAATGTTTGAATTTCTATAGCTCATAGACCATGGTTGGGCCTTCCCTTTATGTCATGTTATAGTTCTGTTCTAAGTCAGATAACTTTCTGCTTACAAATGTTATCGGGTGATCCAAGTCTCCCGCTCCTAGCTATGCCAAGATAGCTCCAAGTGCTATGGCTGATGCATTTACATGAACATGGAATGTCTTCTCCCAGTCTGGAAATACTAATATCGGCGCGGTGACCATCTTTTCCTTCAAGGTATCCAGACCGTGTTGACACTCGCCATTCCACTTAAACTTTGTATATTTTCTCAACAACTTTTCCATTGGTCCAGTAATCTGTGCATATCCTTTGATAAATTTCTTGTAGTATCCTGTGTGTCCCAACTGATGGGTATTCTATATGCACTAAAAAAAACACTAAAAACCTCAATTAAATTGTCAACCTGGGGTAAGTAAACTTAGATTTGTAGCACTATATGTTCCAAGGAAGAAAGGCTAGGGGAATTATAGTATAACTAAGGAAATGGTCAATTTGAGAACTAATCTATTCAAGCAAAGGCTATTAATGATCAAACCCTATCAAGAAACTTAAACTATTTACCCTAATTAATTTTTGAACAAAGGACCGATGGATAGTCCTAAGAAAGTAAATGAAAACCCTACTTAAAGAAAATTAATTTAATCATGACAATAAGCAAAAGAAAACTATCTACCTAATAAGAAATAACAACAACAAACTACTTTAATTAACCTATTCAAATTCAATAGGCAACTATCCTATGAAAGAAAGTAGATAGACAAGCAAGCAACTACCCTATTAAAGCAAGTAAACAAGCAAGCAAACAACTAACTAACCTATGATAAATTCTACAACAAGTAAACTAATCAAAATGACTCAATAAGCAACTAATCAAGCTAATAAACAAGTGAACTATATTCTTACATTAAACTTCACAACTACTTCTAATTTATAAAAGAAAATTTTAATCAACTAAATTCAAGGCATCATGATAATAAAAGCAATCTACAACTACTCTTTAATCTACGAAAATAAAATTGTTCTTTAATCTACCAAAGCAAGAAAACTATTCTCTAATCTACAAAAGCAAGGAAACTATCCTCTAATTTGTCAAAGAAAGAAAACTCAAATATAGTGTTGATGGTTATGTGAGTGTCTCCGGTGTCTTATGATATCAAGATGACACTTTACAATTAACAATAACTCAAGAGGGACAAATTCAATATTAACTTCTATAACAAAGTGAAAAGTGTGAATTAGGAAATCTAGTGAGAACTTAGCCATTATAGAAGCAACATCAACTATCCTTCATATCCATGTGATTATTCAATCATGCATTAATCATCAACAGTATAAAAACACTATTCTATTCAATTCAATTGCATTCTATACTAATTAAGAAAATTCATACTACTTATATTCATAATTGAAAACTAAACTTGATAATCAACTTTAAAATTGCATCCTAAATCTAGAAAGGGAAATTGCATAAAGTAAACTAAACTAATTCTATTTTAACAATACAAATTGCAAAAGAGGAAATACTCATAAAACATATATTAAATTCTATTCCTATTTCAGAATATGATAAGAAATTAAATGAGCAAACTAAATGACAATTTATATAAGAAAAACTAAGTGGCAATTAGATAAATGAACTAAAAATGGAAACTAAAACTAGCAACTATCCATCCACCGAAACTTGTCAAAGAAACCATAAACTAAAAACTCCGTTTTAAATCCTATTTCAGCATATATAGAGAATCTAACTATCATCTAATTACACACAGGGTTTAGTATCTAATCTTTCAAGCTAGCTCCTCCTAATTAAAAAGTCATTTCATACTAACACTAGCCTCCACAATAACCTGTAAAACTGAACTAAAAACAATTAAATTATAAACAAAAATTTGTACAATAAAGAAGCATAATGAAAACTCGTGTACATGAAATAAATAAATTGACGACTACACTATTCAATTCACAAGAAAACTAATTATATGTTCACCCAGACTACTAGTGCCCCCCCCAACAAGTCATGGCTACTCTTCAAAGGTGAACCACAAACTCAACAACACAAATTCAACAATAAAATAAAGAACACAATCTTTACACAGTTTTAGCAAAATGTATCTGAAAAATAGAAAAACAGAGTTGAACTATCTTTTCCTCTCTAAATTCTACTTAAGAATTTTCTGACCACTGAGGTGGTATTTGTAGGTTTACAAACTGAGAGGTCGACCACTGGAAGGGTTGACCTTCTCTAAAAACAAAAAAATCGCATTCAATGCATCCTAACTATCAGTGGCTTCTAGAAACAAGGTGAGCCAATAATCACCCAACATAATAATCGAAATCGAATTGTGATAAGCTCAGTAGCTGGAGGCCATGAGCACAAGAAAAACCCATGTCTCTGATTCTCCCATCTCTAGCCGCCGATATGATAACTGCCAAATGACCCATGGTTTTAGTGCAGGACGGAGTGCCAGATGGAGTACCAGACTGAGTGACAGATGGAGTACCGAATGAAGTGCCAGATGAAAAAATGATCTGTGATTTTTCCTTGTGACACACAAAATGCGAATTAGTTTCCTAAAATCATTAAAATGTTGAATTACACTCAAAACCATCATAAAACATAAATCATGCATACCTGGTATGAATCATAGGGATTTAACACAAAAACTCTTCAAAACTCTTCAAAACAGGAAAACACATATACATATTCGACCAAAAAGGATCTAATTAACATCATTAAATTAATCATTTCATGGGCCCAACATTACCCCCATACCTAATATTTTACAGGTCCCTCTACAAACAAAAAGGAATTGCCCCTCAAGACTAATCTTGTTGAGGAGGATCAACTTTAGAATCTTCTCCATCTTGCCGTGAATATTTTGTCTTATGCTCTTGTGTTGCTTCAATTGTGCCCTGAGGTTGCGGTTGGATTTGGTCATATTTTCAACCAACCTTTGAAGGGAATTCACCTTTGCTTGGAGGACTGCATTATCATGGTGAAGATATGTGTCCATAGTCTTCCTATCTTACAATTTTTGCAATAGCTGAAAATTCTCTTGTTGTAATTTCTCCATGGTCGGATCAGGATCAGATATCTTGGAGGAAGGCTTAGATCCCTTGAAAGATGTAGAAATCCTATCATTCTTAGGATCTGGGGTAGACATCAGTGAGTTAGGAGTAATAGGGTGTTGATGAGGAGAAGTAGGTTCGAATTTTGTCTTCCTTTGAGACTTCAATTCACCTGCATATACTTCCCTAAGTATTTTGTGAGGACTCTTGAGATCGGAGGACACTTGGATAGGGTTCGGAGTGGTCATGGATTTTTCATAAGGTTTTCCTCTTATGCTCCAAGTACTCTTTCGAAAGGGTCCTCTATCAAACCAATTATATCCTCTCCTATTTGTGGGAAATGTAGGAAAGTCTTCTTGAATCACTTCTTGTAGATTTTTGGGTGTAGGATCAAGAGATATTGAAGGCATCTAAAGATTAGCAATAATATTTCTTTGATCTTTACTCTTGGTATTTTTACCCGATGAGGATGCAGGGGTCTCAACAAGTTTCTTGGATTTTTGTTCCGGTAAATAAATGGCTTGTGTAGGAGGGTTTGGAGTCCTTGGAGAGTGGGATTTGGATGGAGAAATAGTCCTTAGACCAAGTGTCTTTTTTCCAGTCTTAATTGTCAAGTGAGGTTTTGCAATTGGTAAATAAATTCATCCCAAGTTTTCCCCTGTTTTTCCACTTCATCTAGAACAAGGAGTTTGATAAGGCCATGGTGAAAGAGGTTGTTGTGGGGGTTGGTTACATTCTTCCTTAATTGAGAGGACATCTTCTCCAAGATCTTTAGAAAGTAGAATGAAAAATTCAATGGTTTATTGAACTAAAAGTGAGCTAACAATCGAAAGTGACATGATTTATAGGTGGAATATCTACCTTCACATGTGATCCACCTAGTAATGAATATGAGAGGGTTGATTGGCTCCTATTTTATCCACTCCTTGGAGTATCCTTTAGCTCCTGATATGTTCTAAAATTCTGGCTTAAAAACCCTGTTATATCTTGATCGTAGCAGCTGGTGGTTTCTAAACCATCTATCTCCCACTCTTGGAAGATTTGTGGCTACATCTGTGGATTCCTCTCAGACCCAAAAGGTGAGAGACCCCACGTGCGTTGTTTTCCCATCAAAACCAAGGGAAAATTACATTGAGATGCCATCGTTGTGGACATGCAAGTGAGACAAAAATGGCCCCCAACCTGCGTGCAAAAATACCTCCCTGAACTGTGCAAACTCAGGGATGGCAAAGAGGTCTGCGTAAGAAGAAAGTTCATACTGTTTGGGCATCATGATGGTGTGAAGAAAAGGACGGAGGGAGAAATTATCAGATAAATGGGGTGCGACCGGGCCAAGAAATGGAACGATTTGAATAGAGGTTGAGTGCAATTTGATCGGAGGAATAAAATGAACAGAGGCTGAGCATGTTTTAAAACAGGGGTGAATGAAAATGGAAGAGGTGAATTGTAATGAACAGAGGTGAATTGGAATAATGGGATAACCCAATTCCATTTTTGAATGCACCTAGGGTGGAATTGGTTGCACACATGCATGCACGAGTTGCCATGTGTGAGAGAATTCAAATTTGAAGGCATGTTTTTTGGGGGAAATCATAATGATGCGAAGTTATATCAATGCCCAAGTCTTTTGACTAGGACATTTGATCATAAAAATGTCTAAGGTTTGCGTCATTCGATCTTTATTGCCATAAAATAATTCAATTAAATGCCATTAATTCCTGGTTACCTGAAATTGTGGATAGTTATTGGTATTTATTTGCATATGGTACTTCGTTAGACACCTCTTAGGACACTTCATACAACACCTCATATGACACTTCATATGACACTCCATATGGAACCTCATACGATACTTCATACAATACTCCATATGGAACCTCTATGCGAAATGCATTTCACCTCTTGTAATGGATAGCCTGCAGTTTTGGAATGGTTTTGACAGTCATAGTGATTAAGAGAAGAGAGAGAGTGTTCTATTATTGTTGATTTTTCCACCATGCTTACTAAATACACTCACATAAGACATGTAATTTCAATTTTGCAATGAACAACCTGTAACAAAGATAAACCAATAAAGTGGTATGTTAAGGATATGTACATCAATTTATAACACACAAGAAATTAGCATTTCGAAGAAATAAAATGAATGTTGATGTAATAACCGGTATCATGAAACAATGCACATAAATTTTCCCAAAGATTTACTTCTTCTAGGCAATGTTATCATTTGTCAACTCATGAACCCCTCCCCCACACCTAAGTATTGTGACACCTCATAATAAAAAATATAGGAAACTAGTCAGTTCTCCCAATAGCCGAAGATTTACACCGTGTTAAGTGTAGAGATAAATTTCACAGATTGTTCTAACGATACAGTTAAAAGATGGACCCACCTATAGGATAAGAGATCCTATATATAGATAAGAAGAGGTAGGAAAGAGAGTTTCAAGATATTCTCAGAGTTAGTTCCCAATGAAAATTTTATGGAGTTCATTAACCTTAGCTTAACCATACATACTTCATGTCATATTTGTCTACAAGTAATGTCATACATAAGGACAAGTTAAAATTTATTATTTATTTTTTGTCAGATTATCATCCTCGCTAGGTAGAATGCCCCGCTACCAGCAAGCCTGTTCGGTACTCTAGCATGTTTACCTAGTCACACCACAGGCCGGTACCCATTGCTAGTAGACCTATTCAGTATCCCGACGGGTTAGCCTCTTACACCCTTAGAGACTAGCCCTCCATCTTTTAAGATTTTAGTATAAGATTGCTTTGTGAAAGAATATGGGGGGACAACTTCGAAAGAAACTTTTCTTTCCTTTTTTTTTCAATTGGGATGGCATTTATGTTAGACGATGACTTTCCATTATATTCCTTAGTGATTGTCCTGATGTAAGGGGTACTTAAGAGGACACGGCCTATCTAAAGATACGATATAATCAAGCTATTTAGTGTGTAGTGGATGGTACCATTGAGAAATAACAGAAAGGTATCTCTAGGCTCAACTCACTTTCTTATCTTGTAAGTTATTGTGATGTTTCCATGACTAACCGCTAATCATACCTCCTTGTTACTTTTTAATAAAGATACTTTACTCACTTACTCAAGTTTCTTGGGAAAACTGTATGAGAGACCTCTAAGCTTGATGGTTATGGTATCACTTCCTTATATAGTGGTGAAGGTTTTCAAGAGCAACTGTTTTTTTTAGAATTCCTTAGGAACAAGAAGATGAAAATATTTGCAAAAACATGGCTAAATACATCAATTCATTATTCATTTGATGCTCGACAGACAAAAAGGTTCAAATATAGTGATATTTTGAAGAAAAATCCTTCTTTTATATTTCCTTGAACTGTCTACTCCTGGTGAGACAAATACCTATAAAAATATCTAGAATTGCTTATTAACAAAATTCAAAATTATTTACATATGTATAGTAGAAAATTCAGAAAACATTCAATAACAAGGGGGGACTTCCCCATCTACTAAGGCCAATGCCTTGTCAGTTGACATGACCTGTAGAAAGTCTTCATTGGAAATGGGCTTATGATAAAATTTGAGTTGGTGTCCATTTACTACAAAGGAGACTTGTCCATCGTCAATTGTTTTGATTTTCACAGCTCCATTGTCATATACAATGACTACCTCGTAAGGACCCAACCAACAGGTGGTGAGTTTGCCTTTGAATGTTTTAAATCGAGAATCAAACAACAAAGCCCAATCACCAGGTTGGAAGTGTTTCTACTTAATAAACGTGCCATGCCACTTGCTCCTCTGGTTTTGGAATAACATTGTTCATTGGATGGAATCTTACTTGATCTCATCTAACTCATTAAATTGTAGGGCTCGTTGCTTTTGAGCCTCATCTAATTTTAATCCCAATTCTGTAGCAATACGAAAGGTCCTTACTTGGAATTCTATTGGTATAAGTACTTGTTTCTCATACACTAGATCATAAGGGGTATGTCCAATGGTGTTTCTCCATGTGGTATGATATTCCCATAGAGCCTCTAGAAGCCTATCATCTCAATCTCGGTGATGTAATTGAACAATCTTGGTTAAAATAGCTTCCAGAACTTTGTTTGTAGATTCTACCTAACCATTAGCTTGTGGGTGGTATGGAGAAGATTTGGAGTGTTTAATCCCATATTTCTCTGTTAGATCTCTCATCATCTTGGAAGTGAATTGAGTGCCTTGGTCTGTAAAAATTTCATGGGGGACACCAAAGCGGGTAAATATGTCTTCATAAATGAATTCGACAATGGATTTTTCTGTAGCCCTAAATAGGGATTTTTCCTCTACCCACTTGGTGACATAGTTTGTACAAACCAAAATATAGTTTTTCTTACGAGACATGGGAAAAATTGGTTCTACAGAGTCAAGGGACCATTTTTCGAAAGGTTCTATCATAACTTGGACACATAAGGGAATTTCATTAGCTGACATAGGTCTTCCTATCCTTTGGAAACTATCACAACTCCTCACATACTTGGAAACATCTTTGAAAATGATAGGCCAATAGTAACTTGAATGTAACACCTTATATGTTGTCCGTTTTTCAAACAAATGGCCACCACATGGTCCATCATGAAAATTCATAGGATTTCTGGTACCTCATATTCTCAGACACATCTACGAATAATAAAATCAGGACGTGGACGAAAAAGAACATGACCAACCCAAGAGTAATTGGCACTTTGCGTAATAATTTTACGCTTTTCATGAGGTGACAAATGAGACAGTAACTTCCTAGTAGCTAAATAGTTTTCCATATCTGCAAACCATGGAGTATTTACAAAGAGGGAAAAAATGTGCTCATCTGGGAAACTATCATCTACAGGAATATCATCATCCTCATTTTTTATTCGTGAAAGAAAATCAACTACCAAATTCTCCTTTCTAGATCGGTCAAGAACTATGATGTTAAATTATTGAAATAACAGGAGCCACCTAGTCACTCGACCATTAGTTATGGGTTTATTCATGAGAAATATAATGGAGGAATGATCTATATGTACAAATACTTTGTAAATTGTGATGTAGTGGCGAAACTTGTTAATAACATGAACAACTGCCAATAATTCCTTCTCGGTAACCATATAGTTTAACTTGGCAGGGGACAAGTTCTTGCTCACAAAATAAATGGCATAGGACTGTTGGTCCTCTTTCTACCCTAATACTCCTCATATTGCAGTGTCAGAGGCATCATTGGATATGTGTAATGGGAGAGTCCAATTGGGCCCTCTAATAACTGGTTCCACATACAACTTAGCTTTCAGGGTTTCAAATGCAGTTTGACACTAATCAGTCCAAACAAAATCAACATCTTTTATTAACAATCCAAACATAGGTGCAACAATATTTGTAAAATTTTCAATAAATTGCCAGTAGTATCTGGCATGTCCAAGAAATCTTCTCACCTCTTTCTGAGTCTTGGGGGGTTGAAGTCTGACGATGACCTCAATCTTAGCAGGATTGATTTTTATCCCTTAAGATGAAACATGATGTCCTAGAACCACTCCCTCAGTTAACAACATTTTACATTTTTCATGACTTAGAGATAGGTTCATTTCTTGGCATTTGATAAGGACTTTTTCTAAGTTATCTAAGGCTTTCTAGTAAGTATTTCCATATACTATGAATTCATCCATGTAAACCTCCACACAATCATGAATAAGATCAACAAATATCCCTGGTACTGCTCATTGAAATGTGGCAGGAGCATTACACAATCCAAATGGTAAGACCCTATAGGCATAGTTTCCCCAAGGACAAGTAAAGGTGGTCTTATTTTGGTCCTCAAGTGATATGATAATTTGATTGTACCCGTTGTACCCATATAAAAAGGAGAAATACTTCTTTCCAGATAAGGTATCCAATACTTGGTCGATGAAAGGAAGAAGAAAGTAATCCTTTAGAGTGGCTTTGTTGAGCTCACGAAAATCAACACAAATTCTCCATTTCTAAGTCACTTTATTTGGAACCACTACAAGTGGGGATACCCACTTACTGTCAGAGATGAGATAAATAAATCCAACATTTAATAACTTTTGAATCTCCTCCTTGAATATATCCTTTAGTGTTGGGTTCATCCTTCTCTATGGTTTCCTAACAGGTGTTACTTCCCCGTGGGTGTATATATGATGGAAGCATGTGTCAGGGTGTATACCCTTCATGTTAGTGTATTCCCAGGAGAATGCTCCTGATTGTTCTTTAAGGATACTTGCTAACTATTTTTGTTGATTTTCATCTAGCCTAGAGTTTATATGTAGAAATTTTCCTGGACTAATCTCGTATGGCATGGTATAAGACATGGCAGACTCATCTATCTCGAAGATGAAAGATGTCAAAGACAAAATGGATGGGTCCAATTGTTCTTGAAATTATTCCCCAAACATGTACTCAAATTGGGGAAAAGATTGTGGAAAATCAACACACGTGATAACAGAAATAAAATGGTTTAGTACATTTTTCATTGTGTGCTCATGAAGTTCCTAGTCATGGTCACCTGACAATACATGTTCTTCCTAGTCCCCATTCTCATATGGAAATTAAAGCCACCATATATTATCCATGACAAGTTGAACTGGAGGGTAAATGGTGAGCTTCTGGATAGAAAGTCCATTTGAGATGGTCATTTCTCCCTCTCTATAGCCAATAAATGCATTAGCAGTGGCTAACCAAGGTCTTCCAAAAATGACGGGATGGCCTTTGGTAGGATCCTTTGAGTGGATGACAAGAAATTCCACTGGGTGCTCCCATGAGGCTAAAGTAACTATGATATCATCCAATATTCCTCCAGGTATAACCTTGGTCTTATCTGCTAATTCCAAAATGGTTGGGGTAGGTCTAAGAATAGGTTTTAACTATAGTTTCTCCAAGGTAGTAGTGGTCATACCATTGATGGCCTCCCCTAGGTCTATGAGAGTGCTTCCAATGGAGACTTCATTAATGGTTATGGTCACTATGGGGTTTCCTAGGTTCCCATATTTTGTTATCTTAGGCTACTTTGATATATACTCGGAAAGTTCTCCTATCAAATGTACTGTAGGAGGGTCCTTTTGCTTCCTACCTGGCTTCTTAATACACAATTATTTGACTACCTTACCGTAGATTGTAATATCTTTAATGTCTTGTAGTAAGGGAATATTGACACAAATATTCTTCAATTCATTCAATATGTCAAATTCCAGTCGGGTGGTAGGTTTCTCGATTACTAATCTTTCTGGATAAGGAGGGTACTTCGTAGTTTGTGAAGGTTCATTTTGGGGAAGCTTGGATTCTTGGTCCTTAGGAATAATAACATCTTCCCACCTAGTGTCATCTGTGGGTTGTTTTGGGGTTTCTTCTTCATCTTCTTCCTTTTGGATGACTACTGAAGGCCTCTACCTATCCAAAACTTTTCCCGATCTTAGTTGAATCTCCTCTAGTGGAAAAAGAGTAATAACATATGTCAGGAAGGCCTACATCTCAACAATGTGAAGAGGTTGAGGGAGATTATTATTGGGATTGGGCATTGGTTGTGCCAGTAATATTGTTGGTCTTGGGGAGCTTGCATTCTGATATTGTAGTGGTTTTTGTTGTGGAATATGACATAAAGGTGGTGGAACAAAACCTAGCAGAAGTTGTAGAGTGTTCGGTGGAAACTAAGGATAAGGAAGGTTGGACATAGGAACAGGTGGAGATTGAGGGTTCCCTTGGTTATGCCCTCCTCTCCATCCTTGAAGCCAAGGATGTTGGTAATGAGTAGACCAGTTTTGCCAACTTGGTGAGTTACACTGTTGTTGTTGTTGGTAATAGGGTGGAACTTGAGACTGTGGATCTGGGTAAGTGGGTTGGTTCCTAGGTTGCCATGGCCTCCTAGGTGCTAAGAGGATTCTATGGGATCCCCACTCCTATATATGGCTAACAAACTGAGAAATTATGGACATTTTTTAGTTGAGTGGTCCTCTGTGCAAAAGCCACAAAATGAAATGTTATCCAATGGGCATTCCCTTGAGGAATGCTTCCTCCTATATCTTGGGCAATATATGCTCATTGATGCATTTCATCCTCCTATTTCTTTTTAATCTTTAGGGTGTCCAACTGAGAACCTATTGTACTTAATATATCTGTTTTAAAGTTCCCTAAAAGGTTCACTATCTCTTCTCTCGCGATACCACTTGAACTAACTGGTTTTAAGTTTCTATTATAAGGGTCCCGAACATTCTTTCCTATTTTAGCTCTACTCCTTGAGTAATTCTTACACATTTTACATATTTCAGAAAATGGTTTATGAGAGATGTCACCTGATGCCATCAAGTTAAGCATCTCTAGGTATTCTTCTGAAATTCCCTTAAGGAAAAGAGCCCTAACTGCATCCTCTGGGAGGTCATGGTATTTTGACTTCTAGGAGATGTATGCAATCCGTTCCATATAGTCCTCAAGATTCTCATCTTCTAATTGTTGGATTTTGAAAATATCGTTACAAGATTCTTTGGTCTTGCAATAGTCTTGGTAATTCTTAAGAAATATATATTTCATGGCTTACCAAGACCTAATACTAGATTCTCCCAACCCCATGAACCATCTTAGTGCAGAGTCCTTGAGCGTGGCGGGAAAGAGTTTTAGTTTATGGGCATCTTGTAAGTAGTTGTAGCTCCTACACAAGATGTCAAATTCAAATAGGAAGGTATCTGGATCTTCACTGCTTTTACCATAAAAGGTGGGCAATGTTGATAGGGGAATATTTTTCATATTGACATTTGGGGTGGTGTCCAAAATTGGAAACCCAAAGGTAGTTTCGATATGGTTTCTAGCTTCTTCTTCCTCCTTGTGTCTTACATTGTTGTGACCCTCCTAATTATCCATACTAGTTTGGTCTCCAAAAAGAGAGTACCTAGGTGTTTTTATCTTTGAAGAAAAGAAGGTTTCCCTCTGATGGAAAGGTCTTCTTACTAATTGGATGTTTGGGACACTACTTGAGTTGGTTGAGATTATTGGTGCCAAAGTTTTTGTGTCAATTTGAGAGATAATTACATTGGCTGAACTACCAAACAAAATATTCACTTGTTCAAGGTCTATGATGTCTTCAAAGTTAGGATCTCCTGGTGGTGGTGTAAAAGCAAAGGCTATGTTGTTTGGTTCTACAGAAGGCTCGAGTGGTCTTGCTTCTTGTTCCACTATTATTGATGCTTCAATTTTCTATTCTATAGTGCTCCATGTTTTAGTCTCTTCAGAAACTGCTTTAGCTCTTTGGGTTGAGCTAGTTCCTATTTTCTGGTATCGGTCTGTGAAATTTATGAGTGGAACATTACTTCCCCAAAAAAGGTCGAAAGGAATCTTGGTTGAAATATATGATTTGGATTTAATGTATCTACCTTTTGGATCCCTAGGTCTGTTCATGAAAGAAAAGAAAAAAAAGAAAAGAAAAACTACCATTGGGTTTGGGGGAGCCTACAATAGAAGATGCAAAGGTTCTTACCTCTCATCTTAAGTTTCCCCTGCCACCAATCTAATGCTAAGGTCTAGAAATGATCTAATTCCTACCTTGAGACAACTCCCTGACAACAACGCCAAAAATGATGGGTATTCTATATGCACTAAAAAACCTCAATTAAATTGTCAACCTGGGGTAAGTAAACTTAGAGTTGTAGAACTATGTGTGCCAAGGAAGAAAGGCTAGGGGTAGTATAGTCTAACTAAGGAAATGGACTATCTAAGAACTAATCTATTCAAGCAAAGGCTATTAATGATCAAACCCTATCAAGAAACTTAAACTATTTACCGTAAGTAATCTTTGAACAAATGATCGATGTATAGTCCTAAGAAACTAAATGAAAACCCTACTTAAAACAAATTATCTTAATCATGACAATAAGAGAAAACAAACTATCTACCTAATAAGCAATAACAACAACAAACTACTTTAATTAACCTATTCAAATTCAATAAGAAACTATCCTATGAAAGCAAGTATATAGACAAGCAAGTAACTACCCTATTAAAACAAGTAAACAAGCAAGCAAACAACTAACTAACCTATGATAACTTCTACATCAAGTAAACTAATAAAAATGACTCAATAAACAACTAATCAAGCTAATAAGCAAGTGAACTCTATTCTTACATTAAACTTT
>JZKD02S1911763.1:106161-117452 GCA_000966675.3 Picea glauca
TTAAAATATACACACCCATGTTTTGAACCAAAAAGGAAAAATGTTCATATTTACAAAATATCTACAACCCAAAATGTCGAGTTTGCAAAAATAAGTCATGGAGTTGATCTTAAAATATTGTGACTATGCCATGTTCTCTCATCATTATAGTATTTACAACGTTGTACACAATCAATTCAACGTAACCTTTGTTGGCTCCGACCTATTTAAAAGAAAATAGATGTCCAATATTGGATGTTGAAGTAGAAGTAGTGACACTACCAAGAGTAGAAGCACCTCCCATAAGTAATTCATCATCTTCCTAAAAAAGGTTTGATTGACTCCTAGAACTTGGAGATAAATCATGAATTTGAAGTGCACACACATCCATATTTTATTGAGTACAAATTTGAAAGCCCCTCTTTGGATTATCCTTTAGTGTGGATAGAAGAAAAATATTTGTATGCACATATACAAGATATTTTGCCTCACTTAATGCCAACCTAGTTTTTTCAAAAAATGAATAAATCCATTGGTGCTCAAGATTTTCTCATATATTGAAGAGTTTATCACCCACAAAACTCAAATAACAATAAATAGTAGCTTAGGAGTTTCAAAACCATAATAAGTCCATGATGTTGTATTTGTCAATGCCCCTTATCACCAAGTGCATGTGCATCTCTAAAACTGCCATTGTTAGTTCTAAGCATTGAAACTCCCTAGTTCTGTCCTACAATCACACATCTTTGTCCCTCGTCATCGACCAAGATCAACCATTTTGTCTTACAATTGAGTATCGCCTCAAGTGATTCCAACCATTCCATACCAATAACTATGTCATAAGATCCTAATATTGTGATGTACAGGTTGGCCCTAGTGACAAACTCTCCCAGGTTAAGGATACAGCCCATAACCCTTCCTCCAACCTTCTGTTTGGCTCCTGAAGCAATCTCCATGAAGCTAAACTCATCCTGTTCGAATTCCTTTACCTTAATCTTTTTTAACATTGTACCAGAAATGAAACTCTCGGTGGCACCAATATCTATCAAAATAGTAAGGGTCTGGTCAGCGACGGTACCTGACGTCTCAAGCACAGTCGACTGGTGCTTTGCCTGGCGGTTATTCACCGCTACATGAATCCGATGGGACTTTCCCATATCTCCCACGGTAGTGGGTCCAGGTGATCTGGACGCTCTGGTCCTCTCCATAAGGCAGTTGCATGGTAGTGTGGCTCCCCACACGTCCAACACCCCTTCTTCAGTCTAGTACTCCTAGTACCCGAAGTCAAAGATGAATTCTAACAATAAGGCCCAACTCAAACTTCTTAACCTTAAGGTTCTAGGGAACTTGGTGCAGATCATATCAAAGAAGCTCCAAAATGGGCCTCGTACTCGAGCACCAAGTGACTTACCTCATCGCAAGGCATCGAACTCGTTGAGATGATGCTCAACGAATTCCTTAGAACACACCTCTCCTGGAACCGTCCCTCGAACAATTCCCATGACATGTCATCGATGGCCAGGTTCAAAAGGGACAGGAGTGTCTTCTGCCATAAAAGAGTGCTCCCCTTCAGTTGAAAGACCATCAAGTGGACCTTCATGCTGGAGGTTGTAAACGCGAAGTGTGAAGACCACGCCTTGCTCTACAACTATGATTCGATGAAACCACCGTCCGTGATACTCGTGGATACTAGAACTCATCTCTCTTGAGATATCAGAGGATGCTAATGGTACTAGCTAAAGCGCGTTGTGGACCCTCAGGGGCACCCTCTAAACATGATCTCCATGAGGACAAGTTAAGGTTTTTACTTAACACACGGGTTAATTCTCACGAGTTTACTGCAGTGGAAATCCTGGTAATCCATAGTCCTAGGGTTGAACCCACTCTGATACCATATGTAACGGCCCCATCGTTACTCCAACAAGTGGAGAAAAATTATTTTTTTGTTTCAGGAGATAAGAGGCAAGAAGGCGATAACAACATTTTAACCTTACCACTGATGAAGAACGCGAGCACCCCATCTATGCAACAGGTTACAATGACCCCACACTCATGCACAAGGACAACTGGTGAAACATGCGCAGAAAATCAAGGAGGATGACTACCTGCCCGACACAACAGGACCATGCCTACCAGCTAAGCGAAACATACCCACCCCGACATCATGGCCTAGAGGAACAAGGACTAGAACCTCAAGGCATGCAGACCTAACACCTGAAGGCATTCGGTCCTTGTGCCAGGAGCAACTTGTGCACTTGACAACACTCACACAAGCACATACTTTGGCCAAGATCTCGTTCGCCACTAATCCCCAGGGCACGCCATGATCCCCTCATCAGGAATCATGCTATTCCCAGGCGTCATATGCATCAAAAACCTTGCCACAACGCATCCAGCTGGACTAACGAACTCAATATGAATTCGACGTGCGAAGGGACGAAAATAACTGACAAGATGACTACACCTACGCTCCCAAGCAATGGGTGGGAAAGAAGTATGGATACACTACTCATCAGATGCATAATTCGATAAATGACGTGAGGAAATCCAAGAAGTCCTAAGGCCAAATCAGAGGTCTAGGCATGAAGGGTAACTATTGTAAGGTTACCAAGGACATAAAATTCACAAGGGTGAACTAAAACAGAACTGAACGATCAACATGCTAGCCTGCACGGTACGTATCTATTAAGGTAAGTGCATTACTCAAACCTTCAAGCGATCACACGCTGCTTCATTATCTAAGAAATAAGTTGTCCTAAATGACGAGTCCTAAATAATCAACAAGTGTGAAGATAAATTAACCCTTAAATCTAGAGCACACGTTGACTTAATGTAAGGTGATTATTCACATTACCTATTCAAGTTGATCTGTTAATTGGGTGATTATTGGAAAAAGGGTCATCACTAAAGGGGTTGGTCCTCAACTAGGCAATGATTATTAAGTTACCCTTAACTACCTTAAATAAAAATATAAGTGTCTGCCTTAGATAGCGATATCATAAATCTTGGGTGTTGAGTTTCTAATCTACAAAACTATACAATTGCTACTAGTAGGAATGACAAGGATATCATTGGTAAAAGAATCAATCATATCTTCTAGTAGAAGTTCACATTGAGTAAGATCAAGAACAAAGGAAGTACAATTTCATGCTAGATATTATGTGATTAGAAGGATATAATCCAACCATACAAGTGRGTTAATGAATTTAATAACTAACTCCGTAACCATCAAACACTAATAAAACATTAATACACAAGGATTAATTTCACATCCAGTTTGGGAACCGAACACTAGTTGACTTTTATGTGTGCATGTTTCACAAGGACCTAGTTGACTTTTATGTGTGCATGTTTCACGAGGACAAGAATTAAGCAACAGGAAAAGGAGGCGATTGGAAGTGATGGAGGTAATTTATAAATTGGGAAAGGAGAATTATTTTAAGGGGCTTACTCTAGCAAAATATAACAATCAACGCAGTCCACCACAACCACCCAAACTCTGCCAGTTATTAATGTGCTTGTGGGAAGCTATGAATTGGTGTACGCATTTACCAAATACAAGGTAACTGCCAAAATTTAACGTCGTCAGCAAAAGGAAACGCGGGAAAAATCAATGATAGGGAGACACAGGTAGCAATCAACGAAAGCAATCCCAAAAAAGAAAACAAAAGCCGGTTTTATCTAAGGGCCAATTGCCAGGTATTCGGGGTATCTCATAGGCATAACCCAAGGCAACTCATCGATGATTTAAGATGAAAATGCAGTCTTCAGAAGGGGAGATGAATCGCTATGCACTGGGGGGGTAACCACTTTCCATTTTTAATGGGCAAACATTGTTCCACGCATCAGCAAAATGCAGGCAGCCATTACTGGCTAATGCGCCCAAACCACAATGACTCAATCCTTCAAACGATACTCTTCTAAGGGACATTACATGTATAGGGACACACCAACAGAACGATAAAACTTCCATCATAAAAAAAGGAGACAGTCATTGCACCTATACTATCAAGTTCCTCAAAACTCTCTTAAGAAGTCAATCAGACAAAAACTCTCAAACAAATTCGCGCAGGTATGATTCACCCCAAGATTAACACAGGTACAAAGAAATTTTCTCAGGAAAAAGGAAACTCAACTTTACCACATGGATAGTGGTCGAATCCTGATATTCAATCGGTCATGTTATCATAACAAAGGGGTGGATTAAAATAAATATGGTTGTCAATAAAAGGATAAATAAAAAGGGGTTGATAAATCGTTGAGTGCGAATACTCAAAACTTGCTGAAATTAATACATTCAAAGAATTAGATCGCTGAGCTTATTTCTTTATAAAACACCATATAAGGACCGATGTAAAATTCGCCTGAGTCCATTAAACACTGGCGGTCAACGAAAAATGTGTAGCCTGTCAGGCACCTTGAAATCAACAAAATATGACCAAAATACAAATTCACTGGGCAAAATTTCTATTGATTTAGCATTCGCTCTATAAAAAAAAACACTGTTATTCAATAAAATTGTCAACGTAGTTAATAAAGGTATAAAGGAAAGGTGAAACAACAGGGTAAAATCATCGTTAAAATAAAATTGCAGAGGTTAAGTAATTCGCTGGCCAACAAGATTGCGAGCGCAGAGTTGGATTATCTGTTTATTGAAAGCAGAGTTAAATCATTATCAATGCGTGGAACGCCTAGTAAATTTATCCATCCAAGCATAAAAACATGGTCAAATGTAAAATCATAGATAACAGTAAGACACGTGCAAGGATCAAGTGGGAAGCCATTGAAGGGTCATAGAGATTTTATTCGTCTACACAAAAAATCTCCAGCTAGGTAAAATAATAAAAACAAATGCACAGTGGGATGTAAGGTTACGCCAACAATGAAATTTCAGGGTTAGTAAAACACACCAAGGCACAAGACAACAATCAGCCTAGGACAACAACAGAGGTAGACGGATGATTTTGTCCTTCGCTTCACCATCCTCGCACAAAAAAGTAGGGCGTTGAGATCCATAGGTCTTTTAATGCTAAGGCAACGACCGTAGATCATGCTCTTGGCCGACTGCTCAGGTGAGGACTGGCATGCTAGGGACGAAGGAAAAAAATCGCAAGGGTCACAATAAACACCACAGGGCTGTCAAGTCATGCGGGGAACAAAGACCATGGGAGTCAACAATCATCGGGCTAGGCTAAGAATAGTTTCAGTCATCGAATTTTAAAAATAACTCAGTTTATCTACCCATTAATCATGCAGATCCAAATCATAAATCCTACCACATTCTATCATTCAAACAAAGAAGTGTACCATTGCCTCTTTGTCTGCTCCGAGTGTCATCCACGTGCTCCGTGCAACTCTCTCTCGCCGACCGTTGAGACTTCACCGATACCTCCCAGCCAACGCTAGAGGTACTCTTCTTCCCCCTTAGCCCCTCGAGCCGCAAAGGGGCCACACACACTATCAAGAGGTTACGTCTAGCTCCTAGCTTACCTCGCAAGGCCGAGCTACCACTCCTCTCTAAGCTGGGTATCCCAACTCCCACAAGTAAATCAGTCAAGTCGATATTTCTGCATCATAACGTTATGCAAACAGAAGATCCTCTCATCCTTGTTCCTCCTTCATTAATAGAGTTTCGATCTTCCTTTCTTTCCTAAAATCTCATTTAATTAAAGTTTTAAAAATAAAATTCTAAAAATTATTCTCCACACAAGTGTCACCCATCCCCTACATTCCTCCATTATTTAATTTCTTTAATTAATCAATTATCTTATTTCCCTCACCCACCTAGAGTTACTCCTAGAATCACTCCTAGGTGTCCCCAAATTCCCTTATAGGTTTTAAAGGCTTTCCCTATTATGAAATTGCTAATTCAGTTTAAAATTAGAAAGCTCTTAATGGTAGATTCTTTACTAAGTTGACCTTCCTCTTTTTCCCTCAAGTTTCCCCTTTTTCCTTTTTATGTTGCCTATTTTCCCTAGTTTCCTATTTTTTTTATTTTCCTTCTTTCCCCTTTTTACTTAGAACTCAAAAGGCAGGTGTGGAATTTAACCCCTTTTCCCTTTTATCATTTAATTAGTATTTTATTTTATTTATTTATTTTAATTATCAAAAGATAAAATAATTAATTCCCCTTTTTACATTTATTACCACATATTTTATTTTTTTATGAATAACTTAATTTCTTACTCTCTTCATGTTACAATATTTAACAAAGGTCAAAATTATGAGAAGAGAAGCTAAAAGAAAATGAGGTAAAGGAGGAAAACCCAAGAGCAAAAGCTCATCATTTGTTGCATGCTTAGGAAAAAGTGACCCTACTTTCTGTTATAAATAGAGAATCTATGGCCAAAAAATGAATAGGGACATATACTTGTCTCAACTAGGTAAAGTTTCCTTGCAACTAATCAAGTAGATGATTGTTATCACCCTAATTTTTCTTCTTTTCCACAAATGATTGCACATACTTGTGGAAACACCACAAATCAACTTATAAGTCATATAATACAATGAATTACATGATTAGTAAGATATTTATGCAATATTAGGAAAAGTTAAATAATCAAAGGACCATTCCCATGATCGTGCAATTTATCCATAGATACTTGTGTTTCTCACACGGAAAAAGGCTCAATAGACCCTTTAAAAGTCATGAAGTTTGTTTCCCATGGAAGATAAATACCCAGGGGTAGACTCTGAAGTGGCTACAACTTTAATTGTTCATGCTGATAAGGTTGGTTCATCAATTGGTTTTGGCCAAGCAGCCAAGGAGGATGACCATAGGCCAAGGATGGTGGGCATTTTATTCATTACTATCAAAGCTCTAGTGGTGGATCTAGTGTGGGTGTGGTTCATGAGTCTTCTAGGAGTTTAGGACACCATACCTTATAGAAAGTTCTAAATTGTTTTCTAAGAGGATCTATGGTCATTTCTCAGAGTCATAAAATCATATTGGTTACTTCAAGAAGGGCTAGCAGTTATCCACAAGGTATGGATGTTGATGATGGTTAGAAAGAATGTTCAACAAGTGGAAATGAACTTCATCTCCCACTTGTTTGGACAGTCTCACTAGAGAACTGAGTCCAATTCCATGAATTAAATCCTTCAAGGAAGTTGTTGGCCTTAATTTGAACAAAGGCACTTCTTCTTTGGAGAATATAACATTAAGACACAAATTTAGTACTATGGGAAATTCACTCTTCTTATAATGAATCTCTCCCTTGCTTCTTGGAATGTAAGAGAGATGACTATCCAAGGTCATAAGTATATTGTTCATGGAATGCTTCAAAACGATAAGTCGGTTATAGAATTTTTGCAAGAGGTCAAGTCTGCTAGAGTTGATCTTCGAAACCACATGAGTTATGCTTGGAATGGTCCCTTATGGACTATCAATCATTCTTAGGAAGGAGGGGGGTGTTTTTGATTGTTTTCCCTTCTTTGTAGAGTTTTGTAAAAAAATTTGGTTGTGATCCTAGAAATAGGTGTGTGTCGACCACTCTATTGATTCAAGAGAGACTATCATGATTTTTTTTAGTGTATCCCTCCAATATTAATTTGATCGGGTTGAATCTTTGGCAGCGGATGACCCCTTCCCTGTAGGATGTAGAGAAAAATGTTGGTGGAGATTTCACTATGGTAGAGTGAGAGGGTGATTTGGGTGGTGGTGTGGGTTTGGTTGTTAGTATATCTAAAAAGCATGTTTAAGTGAGATATAATGCTTCTCTTCAATGCTTTGATCCTAACTAGGGGACAAAAGGGCTTGACTATGGGGGTTGTTTTCCAAATTTAGGAAGGGTATGGATAGGGTATATGCGTTGTTGGATAGGGTTTATGTTCCTCGGGATGAAATCTCCTTTTTCGGGTCAGAGACCTATTGATGTGTTGATTAAGGCTACTAGGTTGGATCATTTACCCATCTAGACTTACATTTTAGTGGGGAATGTGGTAGACTCAAAGCCCTCATATTTGTTCACACTAAATGTTGTTCACATGGAGTCCATTTATTTCAATACCCTTGTTAATAAAGTTTGGAACCTCGTTCCTCGACCTATTGGGGAGACAAATTGGTTGTTATGGGGGGAGGTTGTTATTCTTAGCACTGTCAAGTTCATGAGATGTTGGGGATGCATGATTGCACACAAGCATATATGGGAGCATCAAGAGGATAGATAGAAGTTGGAGAAGGTACCTTCTTGGAGGAGGATTTAGTCTAACACAAGAATTTAGAATAACAAACTAGAAATTAATTCAATCATGAAATAATCATTACAATTCAATATTAATTCAACACAATTCACAGATACAATTGGGAACACTTGTTTTGAATTGTTCACCAACTGTATTTAGAAGAAGGATATTCCACCCAATCATAGGATCCTTGATACACTAGTTATCTCTGCAATATATTCCACCCTCATGTTGAGTCTATGAATCCACAATGGGCACACTCTTCCTATGGTCGACTGTAATTTCTCTTCTCACAGCCCAATACCTAGGTTGAAAGCTATTAATTACACCTACAACAATTTCCAATCCACAAGCCTCTTCCCCATCATCTTGTACAACCCAAGGAATATGATCCCCTTCTCTTCCTAGCAATCCCTTGGGCTATCCCACTTCCCTCTAGGGTCCCAGCATAGGCTGGACAAGAAATATTACTATTGGGATTTCAGGGAATTATCAGTTATAGCTAAATTTCCTCAATTACAACCAATATCATTCTGTATGACCACACTTCTCTATTAATTCATGGTTGTAGCTTTCACAATTTGAATTCAATATACACACAATAGTTTTCTCTTGGTCAATTTCCTTGATTCCCCAAATGAATGATAGTTTGGAGGGTGAATTCCCAACTTTTTGGTAAGTTCAATTCTCTTATAATTGAATAATCGTCCTTATTCAAACTTTCCTCTCACATTGTCAAAATCAAACAACCACAATAATCACACTAGTCCTCTTGCATGGTAAAGGTAAAATTTTGATTGCATGGCATGAAGGGGACACATATCACCTTCATGCACTAATCCCCCCAAGGATTAATTAAACAATGATTAGTTAATAATCAATTACATAATTAAGTTTGAAAAAATTGGGTTAACTCACTTATTAAGGACCTTTCCTTAGCCTACTAAGCCCTGTTGTATTTCCCCTCTTGTGGGATCATATCCCCCCTTTTTCTTGTCCTTCTCTTCTACAAAATGATGTACTTTTTATTAATATTCAATGTTCGGTTACAAATTACATCATTCGGCTTATAGTCGTTGATCATGTATATGCACAAAAATTAACCATGGATGAAAACTATGTATTACATCCCCCTCCCTCTAAATTTTGCATTGTGACTCGGTGCATGCCACCATTATTAATGTACAATAATGTTTTTACATCAAAATGTCAAAACGACTACGGATATGCCTCCCACATTGCATCCTCCAACTCCCATGTTGCTTCTTCATTCTTCAGTTGCATCTAAAATTTTGTCCTCTTCTTTGCAAATTTGCATAGTGGTTTGTACAATGCACTTGCATTGGCTTTCACTACCTTGATAACATCCTAGTTCTTAGCTTATTAGGATGTATGTATATCAATTATCAAGAGAAACATTTTTATAGCCATTTTTATGAAATAATTGTTCTCCTCACATGAATTTTCATCCCACAATGTATGTATATATATATATATATATATATGTCAGACCTTTTTTGATTCTAACCATCATGTCACATAAATCTCTCATAACACATTCATATAAGTTACCTCTTCCTTGTTGCACTAACCGTTCCAAGCTCAAACATCCTCTTCTCTATTAAAGAATCCCTCGATCAATCCATCTTTCCAAGGTTATCATGCACAAGAAGAGTGCCGACTTACTACGAAACATCCATTGGAAGCCTCTAAATCAATTAATAACTTGTGGAAATCACAAGATTCTAGTGTCATCACAATCGCCTTCTTCTTGGGATTTCCATCTTTCAACAATCATCATTTTCCATAATTATGTTCTCCTTATATGTGTTATGGGTAATATATTATATGGATTAAGAATGACATTATATATGGGTAAAGTGGTTATATGGGTTTGGACTTAGACTATATTAGTCGGTTAGGAATAAGGGGTTATTGTGATTATGTTATAGGGGTTAGACATTATAATGTTCACATGTTGTACATGTTAGTGGTTATATCAAGGGTTATAGGTTATATATGTTATCGTAATTAGAGATAGGGGATTGTATGGTCTCTATTAGGGGTACATGTGCCATGGGTGATAGTGGTTATGAGACTTAGTGATTATAGGGTTAAATGGGCTAGAGGAATTAGGAATTAGAAATTATAGTTGTGAGAAGTCATATATGTTATAAAGGTTAAGGGATATAGTTGATGGGGATTATGTATTAGAGTTTATAGTGTAAGGAGTGAAATAGTTTAGACGTTATATGTGGTATAAGTTATAAGTATTTATATGGCTTATATTAGAATTTATAAGTGTCACGGGTTGATAGAGATTATAAGTGGTTAAATTAGAGATTGTAAGTGTCTGGGATTAATAGGGGTTATATATATCAAAGATTAAGGGTTACATGTACTATATGAGTTAGGTGCTAGTGATTATAGTGGTTAGAGTTATATTGTTATTATTGACTATAATGGTTAGGTTTATAGTGTTAGGAGTTAAAAGATTATAAATGTTATAAGGGTTAGGGATTAAATGGACGAAGAGATATATGGGTAAGTAATTATAATTGTTATGTTATATATATGTGTGTGTGTGTATGTGTATTATAAATATTAAGAACTACGAGTCTTAAAGGTTATATGAATTGAGGGTATGTGCCATGAGAATTAAGAGATGATAAAGGTTCAAATTTATGAATATTAATAATTATAATGCTTGTTACTTATATTAATGGTGACAATAGTTGGGGGTAATAAAAGTTAAATTAATCTAGAGATTATGAGTTAGGTATAAGAGATTATAATATTTATGACTTATAATATTATGGAATACAAGATTATAGAGTTTAAGGGTCATGTATTAAATGGGCAAAGGTTATATGTATATTAAGTGTTGAAGATTAAAATAAAAAATTATAGATATTAAGGATTATGAATTCATAATCACAAAGATTCAATTTTTATAAGAATTTAAAATTATATTGTAAATTAATATAAATTAATGATAAAAGCTATAAATAATAAGTTGTATGTGAATAATTAAATAAAAAATTATAAATTATCATAATTTATAATAAAAAATTTAATTTTAATTAATATTATAAGCTATTATAAAAACAACTATTTTCATAATTTAA
>JZKD02S1911763.1:127062-144204 GCA_000966675.3 Picea glauca
CTAATTTATAAAAGAAAATCTTAATCTACTAAATTCAAAGCATCATGAAAATAAAAGTAATCTACAACTACTCTTTAATCTATGAAAAGAAAATTGTTCTTTAATCTACCAAAGCGAGAAAACTATTCTTTAATCTACAAAAGCAAGGAAACTATCCTCTAATCTATCAAATCAAGAAAACTCAAATATAATGTTGATGGTTATGTGAGTGTCTCCGATGTCTTATGATATCACGATGGAATTTGACAATTAATAATAACTCAAGAGGGAATAAACTCAATATTAACTTCTATAGCAAAGTGAAAAGTGTGAATTAGACAATCTAGTGAGAATTTAGCCATTATAGAAGCAACATCAACTATCCTGCATATCCATGGGATTATTCAATCATGCATTAATCATCAACAGTATAAAACACTATTCTATTCAATTCAATTGCATTCTATACTAATTAAGAAAATTCATACTACTTAGATTCATAATTGAAAACTAAACTTGATAATCAACTTTAAAATTGCATCCTAAATCTAGAAAGGGAAATTGCATAAAGTAAACAAAACTAATTCTGTTTTAACAATTCAAATTGCAAAAGAGGAAATACTCATAAAACATAAATTAAATTATAGTCCTATTTCAACATATGATAAGAAATTAAATGATCAAATTATATGACAATTTAGATAAGTAAAACTAAGTGGCAATTAGATAAATGAACTGAAAATGGAAACTAAAACTAACAACTATCCATCCACCAAAGCTTGTCAAAGAAACCATAAACCAAAAAATCAATTTTAAATCCTATTTCAACATATATAGAGAATCTAACTATCACCTAATTACACACAGAGGTTTGTATCTAAGCTTGCAAGCTAGCTCCTACTAATTAAAAATTCATTTCATATTAACACTAGCCTCCACAATAACATGCAAAACTGAACTAAAAAAGATTAAATTATAAACAACAATTTATACAGTAAAGAAGCATAATGAAAACTCATGTACAGGAAATAAATAAATTGATGACTACATTATTCAATTCACAAGCAAACTAATTATATATTCACCTAGACTGATGGTGGGCCCCCTAACAAGTCGGGGCTATTCTTCAAAGGTGAACCATGAGCTCAACAACACAAATTCAACATTAAAATAAAAAAACGCAGTATTTACACAGTTTTAGAAAAATGTATCTAAAAAATAGCAAAACAGAGCTGAACTGTCTTTTCCTCTCTAACTTCTACTTAACAATTGTCTCACCACTGAGGTGGTATTTATAGGCTTACAAACTAAGAGGTCGACCACTGGAAGGGTCGACCTTCTCTAAAAACAACAAATCACATTCAATGCTTCCTAACTTCTGGCGGCTTCTAGAAACAAGGCGAGCCAATAATCTCCCATCATAACAACCCAAATCGAGTTGTCAAAAGCTCAGTAGCTGGAGGCCATGAGCACAAGAAAAACCCATGTCTCTAATTCGCCCATCGCTAGTTGCCGATATGATAACTGCCAAATCGCCCATGGTTTTAGTGCAGGACAGAGTGTCGGACGGAGTGTCGGATGGAGTACCATACTGATTTTTAGATGGAGTACCAAATGGAGCGGCAGATGCAAAAATGAGCTGGGATTTTGCCCTGTGACACACAAAACAAGAATTAGTTTATTGAAATCATTAAAACATGTTGAATTACACTCAAAACCATCATAAAACATGAATCATGCATACCTGGTATGAATCATAGCGATTTAACACAAAATATCTTCAAAATGGGAAAACACATATACATATTCGGCCAAAAAGGATTTAATTAAAGTCATTAAATTAATCATATCATGGGCCCAACACCAACGTCTCTCTTAGCTAATGGACTATTTTTGGTGGTGGTAAATTAACAATTTCTGCAATCTTTGCAGAATCTACTAATAAACATTGTTTGCGTACTATATGGCCCAATAGTATCCCAAACGGTGTTCCAAATATGCATTTATTTATGTTCAGTGATATTTGACACTGTCTGCATCTTTCTAACATTAGGCATAAGACTTCTACATGGTCTTTCAACAAACTATAGACTGTCCAATTGTCCAAATATACTTCGAGAAACTGGTGGATGAATTCTTTAAATGCTGTGATGACTACTCTAGAAAATATTGTTGGTGCATTCTTCAATCCAAATGACATGACTATGTATTGGTAAGATCCCCATTCTGTCACAAATGTGGTATTGTATCTATCCTCTTGTGTTATCTTGCTCTGATGGTAGCCTGAGAATCCATTAGTAAATGAGTAAGCTTCATGTCCTCCTACGTTCTCTAACACTTCATTTGTGAAAGGTGTAGGTAATGGGCCGTGTAGGAATGCATCGTTCAACTTCCTCAAGTCAATGCATATCCTTATCTCTCCTTGTTTTTTGTCATGTATGACCATCAGGATCATCCATTCTGATTGTTCAATCGGTTCTATGATGTCGGCTTCGAGCATCCTGTCGATCTCAGCCTTGACCTTCTTTTTATATATTGGGTTCAGTCTATATGGTCATTTTTTGATTGATCTTGCTTTAGGTCTGAGTGGTATCTTTATCTCTCCTAATTCGCCTGCTATACCCTTCATCTCTGTAAAGGTTGTGGGAAACAAGTCGTTGTATTCTCACAGTAACTTTGTTATGCTTTCCGTTGTTCCCATCCTAGTAATCTCTAATGTTGGTCATTTTAGGGTGCTCGATTGTCCCAATATTGACTTTCTTTACTTTGATCAGCGCGACAATGAATTATAATTCTATGGGTGGACCTTCCACATATCTTTCGCCTTCTGATTCTTCGATATGAATATCACGTGGATCGTCTTCATCCAGTGCTTCCTCTTGAACATGGTAACATGACAACAAATCCTTGACTATTTATTTGTTCCACTATTGTTCTTATGTTATGAGTTTGACTTTCGGTTCCTTGATGATCACTCTAATATTTTTCAAAGTTGCATCTATGTTGTGTTCTCATGCTCAAATGAGAAAGTGACCGTAAAATTCTGTTGCAATGTCGTCCAGGTCATAGTTCCTTTGCACAATTCCTAGTTTGTATACCAGTTCATCGGTATGCCCTCTAGAGTGTGTATAAAGTGATGAGGCCATTCCTCTGGGGGTGTCATTTTCCACAGTGTTCTGCACTTCTCCAAGTGTTCTGTTGGTGCCCATTGTCCATCATACCTCTGTTGCATTTTGTCTTGTTGTTCTGTGCTGAACCTTATCTGCAGTAACTGCTTACATTGGTACCAATCTGTGATTGTCTCCTTGTGTGCACCCCACCATATTGCAGTTGTGGCTTTGAGTGCTAGATAAAGTGATAATAGTCTCTGATTCTCTACCACTATGTCTTCATACCATGTCAAGAATGTTTCCAAATCATTTATTCCATGGAAATTGGGTGGTTCCCTGATTTTTGTGCCTACCCATCTTACTATGCGGTCTATTCGTTCACATCTTCTCGTGGATAATTTGTGCAACCTTTCTTTCAAGTTTTCTAAATCGGTGTCTGAGTCTGTTTCACATGAAGTAATGCTCCACCAACTGAGTATCCTGTCTGCAGTTAGGTTTATGTAATCCTCATTGCATGCATTTATTCTATACAACTAGTCAATTTCCTCTAAGTCTAGGCAAGTAGGTTCTACAAACCTCTCCCCTTCTGCTAGGTCTAATGGCACGATGACCTTGTATTCTCCTAACTCAAATGTCATTTTCCTTGTCTTCAAGTTGATTATGGTATGGTTTTCAAACACTTAATCCAAACCAGGCAATGTTGGGTAAGGTGTTGTGTCATCCACTATTTCGATGACTTCAAAATATGATTTAGTGTGCACTCCATCTAGGTCTACTGTTACTCCTTTCAGTCTACCTATTGGTAGGACTCTGTGTTGGTTTTCTAGTTTTAATTGAATAGGTGAATATCCTAATGTTGTCTCTCCCATGCACTGCCATGTATTCTTTGGTAATACATTCACTTTAGATCCTAGGTCCAGTATGATGTCTCCCATGTTGAAATCTCTGATGTTGGCATTCAATCTGAACTCCCTACTGGTTCTTGTCCTTGTATGTAGGTGATTGACAGTTTTTGGTTCTAGTTTTTCTTTCGTATTGATGATACATTTTTCTAGTATGTTTTGCAATATTTTCATAGATGATGGATCATTTTATACCTTTACACATGATTGCAAAAATCCTTTGATTGTACTTACTTGTCCCTTGGGTTGCATCTCATTGGTATGGTCCAATAATGGAGGCATCTTGTACTCTGATGCTTCCTTGTTTTGTTGCTCAGTTGAAGTCGACACCATGTTATCCTTCTATAATTCTTGTCTGGATTGCTTAAATATCTCCTTCTCCTTCTGTGCGTCGAACTTTTTCCTTGGTTCAGTGTTCTTCTTTACCCACTAGTTTTGTACTAGTTCTTGGCGAGCTGTGTCATTTCCTGTTTCATCTCCTCTGTGAATAACTATATTGATGTTCCATCCTTTATTCCTTACTTTGGATGAAATCCACTAAACATTTTGGTTATTCTGGTTACTCTTTTCCTGGATTTTTACTAATAATGTCAGACATTCTTTTGTATTATGGTTCAATGCATGACAATACATACAGGTTGTTGGTGGAAGTGGACATTCTCTTACATAATGTCCCAGTTGTTGAAAATTGTGACATACCACTGGTCCTCTACCCTGTCCGAAACCTCCTCTAGCTCATCCTCCTCCTCTATAGCCTGCTCGATCTCCTCTTGACGCGTTATACTGAGGCACCTGATTATACTGCGCAGTATTGTACTGAGGCTATGTTGTGTTGTACTGTGGCTACGCGTAATTATATGGTGACTGCACAATATTATACTGCTGCTACGCAGTGTTGTATGGAGCTATAACTTGGTTAAACTGTGGTGCGGCTTGCCTCGTCATCATTTTTGCCTGCACTCTATATGCGTTTGATGTGATTTCTCGCATCAACTCCATAGTTCTACAATTTTTTTCATCGTGGCCTACTGACTTACAAAAGGTATAGTAGGAACTCTTTGGGATTGTCTAATATTTTTGCATCATTATGGAGCGATAAGGGTCGTGACCTAGTTTCTTGCATATTTTGCACCACAATCCTCCTGTTGGTAGTGGGTTTGGCATTCCCGCTGCAATATAATGCGGGAATGTTGGACATTCATTCTTGTGGTGTCCTTTTGTCCTGCATGTGGTACACCAAACGAATTCTCATTTGTCCTTGTTCTTATTCTGGTTCAACTGAAACTTTAAGTTCTTTAAATCCTCCTTCAACTCTTTGATAGTTGGGTGTGTCTGATAGTACTGGTTTTCTTCCAATTGCAAGGCTGTCTGCAGACCCTCTGCCTACATTTGGAACTTCTGTTGCCGCAGTGGATACTTTAAGTGTGGTAATAGTGAATTGACAAATAAGTCTCTATGATGCATCTCGGTCATGAGATACTTTAACTTCCCCTTTAGTCGCTTGAATCTCTGGTCAATCTCCCATACAAACTCTCCTAGTTTCTGTCTTATTTCGATCATCTCGTTCATGTATAGATATTTTGAGCTCGGCTTCTGGAACTCTTTTATCAGTAACTTCTTAATGTCCGCAAGTGTCCTTTTCATCCCAGGGGCACTGTTTGCATCTAAAATCATGTACCCATATAGTGTGCAGTCTCTTAGCGTAATCGCTAGCTGTGCAAGTTTGGAGTCTTCATCAGTGATCTATTTTTCTTCCCATATCTTTGCACAAATGAACAAGTGTTTCTCAGGGTCTTTTGTTGCTTCGCTCCAAAATTTTGGTAACCTGATGGTGGGATCATGTCCTACCATTCCAAATGTTGAACCACTACCTCCAAGCAGTGTTGATACTTGAATAGTGTTGCCTGAACTAGATCCTCCAGTTGTTGTTCCTTATGTATATGTACTTCCTTCTTTCTGACTGCTTCTGAACTTTGGTTGTCTAAACGATGGTGTTCTCTTTGGTGTATTAGTCGCACATGGGTTTATGGGTTCCACACTGACATTAATATGAATAGGATTATTGCCTTCTCTTCCCGTTATTGGACCTCTCGTCTTCCTCTCATATGTTGTGTGCAATATTTCCTCAATCTTCTCCACATCCCAGAGATCCTCTACCTCTTCCTCATCACTTGCCAAGCCTTCCATCGCAACTACAACTCTCTTCTTGGTATTCACCTTATATTGGTAGGGTAATCCGCTATGTGTCTTTCCAGTTGTCGCCATAATTTTCTTGATATGTTAATCGTCCATCATGATTGGGTCCAAGGTTTCCTCCTTCTTTACCTTATCCTTTCCTTCTTCCATTTCTCCTCTTTCTGTCAGTGCTTCCCCCCTTCCCCTATGCACGCAAGGAAGTTTAGTTGTCTGACTCCATTTTCATTACACCTTTGTTATATAGCAGTATATTGATAGAAGTATACAATGATCAAATGTACCTTCCTCGGGGTCCTCATAAAAAATCTCTCCGTTGCACTATATGACTTCACTGTGTCGACTGCAAACTCTATTATAAACCTTGCCACAATACTGTCAAGCCAAAAGTCTACTGTGCGGGTGAACTTGTTGTTCACCTGTTGCAACTGTTCAATCTGTACAGGGGTCCAATCTAACTTTCAAATCCGGTTCGTCACATGTTTATCCTTCAACCTTAGTATCCACTCCTAAAATAGATGTCGAAAATCATAGAAAAAGACTTCATGTAAATCAGTAAACACGTATTTCTCAAGATATTTGCAGGGTGTTATTATAGGGTTTCTATTGTCTTTCTGTGAAAACACTAGCTCTTTTTTTTTAACTTGATTTTGATCTCTTCTTTTTTGGGATTCCAAGGTCTCAACATTCCCTTCTAATGGCTCATTTCTCCCTGCCCTAATATTTTCTTGATTTGTTGCCGACAGGTTTTCAACTTATCTCATCTACTCAACCCTCTCATGTTCCTACCAATGACAACAAAAACATTTGTTGGTTGATTCTTATTCTACACACTGTATGAGTTCATTGACCTAGGGTTCATGTCTATTCGGGTTTCCAACAAATCCTCTAAAACTATCGGCCCTCCTGGTAAACCAAAAGGCAACACAATGCACATGATGCGCTATGCAGTCTCACCCGAGATAGATTCAATGGGTGGTTGTAAGACTCAGGTGTTTACAACCTAGGATTGAGTATGAGATATGAGAGCTAACCATTGAACCATTATTATAACTTGTAATTGCAACATACTTCCATTCACGACTATGCAGTAAATCCAACAACTTATTCCCTCAATATCGCAATAGTATTTATGCAGGCAATATAATAACTCATTCATTCAACATAGTACTAACTACTGAAGACAATAAATATATGCATGCATTCATCACATAACACATATATTAATGTGGTTCACCCCCTTCTGGGGCTACATCCACAAAGATTTGGATCTCAACTCTTTCATTATGATAGTTCTACATCTCCAGCACCGTGTGCTTACAATTCTTCTCAGTTGGGTAAGATCTGTGTGAGGCGGACTAGATCGCACTAGGTTCCACAACCTATGATATAACCCTCAATATCTTCCCTCCTTCCTCTTATATAGCTCAACAACTTATACAAACTAGATCATACAACAAAAACATTACATATCGCATCAACTCATGCGTACTACTACATTAGAAATATTCCGAACAATACAAAAACCAACCCTCTATGATATCTACATATCGCTATTAATATGCTTCTGGATCCTTAGCCATTTACAATGCATTACCAAAATCCTAACCCTACCATCTTTAGGTATTCCTCCCATGCGTGCGTTTTGTTCTTCCTTCTAGTTGTTGCCTTCCTTTGATGTGCACATGTTGTGCTTCCTTCCAGCTGTCACTTTCCTCATGCATGATTTCTTTCCCAAAAGCGCCTTGCTTTCCTCCTTGGCCTGCCTCCAACATTATATATATTTTTTTCCAAATCATCTTGTAGCTCATGATAGAGAGGTATCACTCCATGGAAATTCCTTCTAAACAGAGAATGGAAAGACAAGAGACAATTGCAAAAGATCGCAATAAAGATCACAAGGATGCTCTTTAAAAGGATCTCTCCCTCAACATACCCAATGCATTCTCACCATCTTATGTCATCTTTGATAAGGATGAAACTACTAAACAAGAAGACCTTTTGAATGAACCTGAGAATTTATTATTGGATACCAAGGTTGGGGAGTCTTCAACAAATAAACAAATAGTTGAGAAAAAGACTGATTGGGAGGAACTAATCAATAAACTTTTTGAGAAAGATACATCTAGTAGAATTGTATTGAATAAAGGGGTGGATAGTGTTTGATAACACTGCCTATCAAATTAATTCATTAATTTGTTTACTGGATGGTTGGTGTAATATTTCTTCTTCTATTTGGTATTTTTTAATCTAACATTTATTCTTCCATTTGTTATGTTCAATAAAATACAACAAATATATTTTTCTCGTATTTTGTGTAGATAAATTAGATGTAATTTTGAATGTTCAAATCACAAATTTCAATCGCTGAAGAAATTAAACTAGAAAAAGAAAGATGAATGGTGGAATTTCATTTAGAATACAAATGGATCAATAAAGTTACTGAAAATGAACAGGTGGAAATATTTAACGTACCCAAAAACTTTCAGAAAATATGGACAAGGAAATTACTAATAAATGGTCTTAGAAGTAAAAATGACTTTAGATATTGTGTAGTATTTGTGTTAAGTGTGCAAAGTTTCATTATGTTTGTNTTAACAATTCAAATTGCAAAAGAGGAAATACTCATAAAACATAAATTAAATTCTATTCCTATTTCAACATATGATAAGAAATTAAATGAGCAAATTAAATGACAATTTAGATAAGAAAAACTAAGTGGCAATTAGATAAATGAACTGAAAATGGAAACTAAGACTAACAACTATCCATCCACCAAAACTTGTCAAAGAAACCATAAACCAAAAACTCAGTTTTAAATCCTATTTCAACATATATAGAGAATCTAACTATCATCTAATTACACACAGGGGTTAGTATCTAAGCTTGCAAGCTAGCTCCTACTAATTAAAAATTCATTGCATATTAACACTAGCCTCCACAATAACCTGCAAAACTGAACTAAAAAAGATTAAATTATAAACAACGATTTATACAGTAAAGAAGCATAATGAAAACTCATGTACAGGAAATAAATAAATTGACGACTACACTATTCAATTCACAAGCAAACTAATTATATATTCACCCAGACTGATGGTGGGCCCCCCAAAAAGTCACGGCTATTCTTCAAAGGTGAACCACGAGCTCAACAACACAAATTCAACATTAAAATAAAAAAAACACAGTATTTACACAGTTTTAGCAAAATGTATCTGAAAAATAGCAAAATAGAGCTGAACTGTCTTTTCCTCTCTAACTTCTACTTAAAAATTGTCTCAGCACTGAGGTGGTATTTATAGGTTTACAAACTGAGAGGTCGACCACTGGAAGGGTCGACCTTCTCTAAAAACAAAAAATCGCATTCAATGCTTCCTAACTTCTGGCGGCTTCTAGAAACAAGGCGAGCCAATAATCACCCATCATAACAACCCAAATCGAGTTGTTAGAAGCTTAGTAGCCGGAGGCCATGAGCACAAGAAAAACCCATGTCTCTGATTTTCCCATCGCTAGTTGCCGATATGATAACTGCCAAATCGCCCATGGTTTTAGTGCAGGACAAAGTGTCGGATGGAGTACCATACTGATTGTCGGATGGAGTACCGAATGGAGCGGCAGATGCAAAAACGAGTTGGGATTTTTCCCTGTGACACACAAAATGTGAATTAGTTTCCTGAAATCATTAAAACATGTTGAATTACACTCAAAACCATCATAAAACATGAATCATGCATACCTGGTATGAATCATAGCGATTTAACACAAAATCTCTTCAAAATGGGAAAACACATATACATATTTGGCCAAAAAGGATTTAATTAACGTCATTAAATTAATCATATCATGGGCCCAACACCAATGCCACTCTTAGCTAACAGACTGTTTTTGGTGGTGGTAAATTAACAATTACTATAATCTTTGCAGGATCTACTAATAAACATTGTTTGCATACTATATGGCCCAATAGTATCCCAAACGGTGTTCCAAATATGCATTTATTTATGTTCAGTGATATCTGACACTATCTGCATATTTCTAACATCAGACATAAGACTTCTACATGGTCTTTCAACAAACTATAGACTGTCCAATTGTCCAAATATACTTCGAGAAACTGGTGGATGAATTCTTTAAATGTTGTGATGACTACTCTAGAAAATATTGCTGGTGCATTCTTCAATCCAAATGACATGACTGTGTATTGGTAAGATCCCCATTCTTTCACAAATGTGGTCTTGTATCTATCCTCCTGTGTTATCTTGATCTGATGGTAGCCTGAGAATCCATCAGTAAATGAGTAAGATTCATGTCCTCCTACGTTCTCTAACACTTCATCTGTGAAAGGTGTAGGTAATGGGCCATGTAGGCATGCATCGTTCAAATTCCTCAAGTCAATGCATATCCTTATCCCTCGTTTTTTGTCCTGTATGACCATCAGGATCATCCATTCTGATTGTTCGATCGGTTCTACGATGTAGGCTTCGAGCATCCTGTCGATCTCAACCTTGACCTTCTGCTTATATATTGGGTTCAGTCTATATGGTCGTTTTCTGATTGATCTTTCTTTAGGTATGAGTGGTATCTTCATCTCTCATAATTCACCTACTATACCCTTCATCTCTATAAAGGTTGTGGGAAACAAGTCGTTGTATTCCCGTAGTAACTTTGTTATGCTTTCCACTGTTTTCTCATCCCAGTAATCTCCAATGCTGGTCATTTTGGGGTGCTCGACTGTCCCAATATTGACTTTCTTTACTTTGATCAATGCGAAAATGACTTCTAATTCTATGGGTGGACCTTCCACATCTCTTTCACCTTCTACTTCTTCGATCTGAATATTGCATGGATCGTCTTCATCCGGTGCTTCCTCTTGAACATGGTAACATGACAACAATTCCTTGACTGTTTGTTTGTTCCGCTATTGTTCTTCTGTTGTGAGTTCGACTTTCAGTTCCTTGATGATCACTCTAATATTTTTCAAAGCTGCATCTATGTTGGGGTTCTCATGCTTGAATGAGAAAGTGACTGTAAAATTCTGTTGCAATGTCGTCCACGTCATAGTTCCTTTGCGCAATTCCTAGTTTTTATACCAGTCCATCGGTATGCCCTCTAGAGTGTGTATAAAGTGATGAGGCCATTCCTCTAGGGGTGTCATTTTCCATAGTGTTCTGCACTTCTCCAAGTGTTCCATTGGTGCCCCTTGTCCATCATACCTCTTTTGCATTTTGTCTTGTTGTTCTGTGCCGAACCTTATGTGCAATAACCACTTACATTGGTACCAATCTATGATTGTCTCCTTGTGTGCACCCCACCATATTGCAGTTGTGGCCTTGAGTGCTAGATAAAGTGCTAACAGTCTCTGATTATTTACCACTACGTCTTCATACCGTGTCAAGAATGTTTCAAAATCATTTATTCCATGGAAACTGGGTGGTTCCCTGATTTCTGTGCCTACCCATCTTACTGCACGGTCTATTCGTGCACATCTTCTCGTGGATACTTTGTGCAACCTTTGTTGCCAGTTTTCTAAATCGGTGTCTAAGTCTGTTTCACATGAAGTAATTCTCCACCAACTGAGTATCCTGTCTGCAATCAGGTTTATGTAATCCTCATTGCACACATTTATTCTATACAACTGGTCAATTTCCTCTAAGTCTAGGCAAGTAGGTTCTACAAACCTCTCCCCTTCTGTTGGGTCTAATGGCGATGACCTTGTATTCTCCTGACTCAAATGTCATTTTCCTTGTCTTCAAGTTGATTATGGTCTGGTTGTCAAACACTCAATCCAAACCAAGCAACGTTGGGTAAGGTGTTGTGTCATCCACTATTTCGATGACTTCAAAATCCGCTTTAGTGTGCACTCCATCTAGGTCTACTGTTACTCCTTCCAGTCTACCTATTGGTAGGACTCTGTGTTGGTTTTCTAGTTTTAATTGAATAGGTGAATATCTTAATGTTGGCTCTCCTATGCACTGCCATGTCTTTTTTGGTAATACATTCACTTTAGATCCTAGGTCTAGTATGATGTCTTCCATGTTGAAATCTCCGATGTTGGCATTCAATCTGAACTCCCTACTGGTTCTTCTCCTTATATGTAGGTGATTGACAGTTTTTGGTTCTAGTTTTTCTTTCGTATTGATGATACATTTTTCTAGTATGTTTTTCAATATTTTCATAGATGATGGATCATTTAATACCTTTACACATGATTGCAAAAATCCTTTGATTGTACTTACTTGTCCCTTGGGTTGCATCTCATTGGTATGGTCCAATAATGGAGGCATCTTGTACTCCGGTGCTTCCTTGTTTTGTTGCGCAGTTGAAGTCGACACCATGTCATACTTCTAGAATTCTTGTCTAGCTTGCTTAAATATCTCCTTCTCCTTCTATGTGTCGAACTTTTTCCTTGGTTCAGTGTTCTTCTTTACCCACTAGTTTTGTACTAGTTCTTGGCGAGCTGTGTTATTTCCTGTTTCATCTCCTTGAGTAACTATATTGATGTTCCATCCTTCATTCCTTGCTTCAGATGAAATCCACTGAACATTTGGTTATCCTGGTTACTCTTTTCCTGGATATTTACTAATAGTGTCGGACATTCTTCTGTATTGTGGTTCGATGCACGACAATACATACAGGTTGTTGGTGGAAGTGGACATTATCTTGCATAATGTCCCAGTTGTTGACAATTGTGACATACCACTGGTCCTCTACCCCATCCGAAACCTCCTCTGGCTCATCCTCCTCCTCTATAGCCTGCTCAATCTCCTCTTGACGCGTTATACTAAGGCACCTAATTATACTGCGCAGTATTGTACTGAGGATGTGTCGTGTTGTACTGTGGCTACGCATAATTATATGACGATTGCACAATATTATACTGCTGCTATGGAGTGTTGTATGGAGCTGTAACTTGGTTAAACTGTGGTGCGGCTTGCCCCATCATCATTTTTTCCTTCACTCTATATGCGTTTGATGTCCTTTCTCGCATCAACTCCATAGTTCTACAATTTTTGTTGTTGTGGCCTATTGACTTACAAAAGGTACAGTAGGAACTCTTTGGGACTGTCTAATATTTCTGCATCATCATGGAGCGATAAGGGTCGTGACCTATTTTCTTGCATATTTCGCACCACAATCCTCCTGTTGGTAGTGGGTTTGGCATTCTTGCTGCAATATACTGCGTGAATGTTGGACATTCGTTCTTGTGGTGTCCTTTTGTCCTGCATGTGGTACACCAAATGAATTCTCGTTTGTCCTTGTTCTTATTCTGGTTCAATTGAAACTTTAAGTTCTTTAAATCCTCCTTCAGCTCTTCGATAGTTGGGTGTGTCTGTTGGTACTGGTTTTCTTCTAGTTGCAAGACTGTCTACAGAGCCTCGGCCTACGTCTGGAACTTCTGTTGTCGCAGTGGATACTTTAAGTGTGGTAACAATGAATTGACAAATAACTGTCTATGCTGCATCTCGGTCATGAGATACTTCAACTTCCCCTTCAGTCGCTTGAATATCTGGTCAATCTCCCATACAAACTCTCCTGGTTTCTATCTTATTTCGATCATCTCGTTCATGTATAGATATTTTGAGCTTGGCTTCTGGAACTCTTTTATCAGTAACTTCTTAATGTCTTCCAGTGTCCTTTTCGTCCCAGGGGAATTGTTTGCGTCTAAACTCATGTACCCATCTAGTGCATGGTCTTTTATCATAATCGCTAGCTGTGCAAGTTTGGAGTCTTCATCAATGATCTGTTTTTCTTTCCATATCTTTGCACAAATGAACAAGTGTTTCTCAGGGTCTTCTGTTGCTTCTCTTTAAAATTCCGGTGACTTGATGGTGGGATCGTGTCCTGCCATTCCAAATGTTGAACCACTACCTCCAAGTAGTGTTGATACTTGAATAGTGCTACCTGAACTGGATCCTCCAGTTGTTGTTCCTTGTGTATATGTACTTCGTTCTTTTTGACTGCTTCTAAACTTCGGTTGTCTAAACGATGGTGTTCTCTTTGGTGTATTAGTCACACATGGGTTTATGGGTTCCACACTGACATTAATATGGATAGGATTGTTGCCTTCTCTTCCCATTATTGGACCTCTCGTCTTCCTCTCATATGTTGTGTGCAATATTTCCTCAATTCTCTCCACATCCCAGAGATCCTCTACCTCTTCCTCATCACTTGCTAAGCCTTCCCTCGGGACTACGACTCTCTTCTTGGTATTCACCTTACATTGGTAGGGTAATCTGCTATGCGTCTTTCCAGTTGTCACCATAATTTGCTTGATATGTTCATCGTCCATCATGATTGGGTCCAAGGGTTCCTCCTTATTTTCCTTATCCTTTCCTTCTTCCATTTCTCCTCTTTCTGTCAGTGCTTCCCCCCTTCCCCTATGCACACATGGAAGTTTAGTTGTCTGACTCCATTGTCATTACACCTTTGTTATATAGTAGTATCTTGATAGAAGTATACAATGATTGAATGTACCTTCCTCGAGGTCCTCATAAAAAATATTTCTCCATTTCACTATATGAATTCACTGTGTCGACTGCAAACTCTGTTATAAACCCTGCCACAATATTGTCAAGCCAAAAGTCTACTGCATGGGTGAACTTGTTGTTCACCTATTGCAACTGTTCAATCTGTACTTGGGTCCAATCTAACTTTCAAATCTGGTTCATCACATGGTTATCCTTCAAACTTAGTATCCACTCCTGAAATAGATGTGGAAAATCATAGAAAAAGACTTCTTGTAAATCAGTAAACATGTATTTCTCAAGATATTTGCAGGGTGTTATTCTAGGGTTTCTATTGTCTTTTTGTACAAACTCTAGCTCTTTTTTTTTAACCAGATTTTGATCTCTGCTTTTTTGGGATTCCACAGTCTCAACATTCCCTTATAATGGCTCATTTCTCCCTGCCCTAATATTTTCTTGATTTGTCGCCAACAGGTTTTCAACTTATCTCATCTACTCAACCCTCTCATGTTCCTACCAATGACAACAAAACCATTTGTTGGTTGATTCTTCTTCTACACACTGTATGAGTTTATTTACCCAGGTTTCATGTCTATTTGGGTTTCCAACAAATCCTCTAAAAATATCGGCCCTCCTAGTAAACCAAAAGACAACACAATGCATAGGATGCGTTGCGCAGTCTCACCCGAGATAGATTCAATGGGTGGCTGTAAGACTCGGGTGTTTAGAACCTAGGATTGAGTATGAGATATGAGAGCTAACCATTGAACCATTATTATAACTTGTAATTGCAACATACTTCCATTCACGACTATGCAGTAAATCCAACAACTTATTCCCTCAATATCGCAACAATATTTACGTAGGCAATATAATAACTCATTCATTCAACATAGTACTAACTACTGAAGACAATAAATATATACATGCATTCATCACATAACATAGATATTAATGTGGTTCACCCCCTTCTGGGGCTACATCCACAAATATTTGGATCTCATCTCTTTTATTATGATAGTTCTACATCTCCAACACTGCACGCTTACATTTCTTTTCAGTCGGGTAAGATTTGTGTGAGGCGAACTAGATTGCACCAGGCTCCACAACCTGCGATATAACCCTCAAGATCTTCCCTCCTTCCTCTTATCTAGCTCAACAACTTATACAAAATAGATCATACAACAAAAACATTACATATCGCATCAACTCATGCGTACTACTACATTAGAAATATTTCGAACAATACAAAAACCAACCCTCTATGATACCTACATATCGCTATTAATATGCTTCTGGATCCTTAGTCGTTTACAATGCATTACCAAAACCCTAACCCTACCATCTTTAGGTATTCCTCCCATGCGTGCATGTTGTTCTTCCTTCTAGTTGTTGCCTTCCTTTGATGTGCGCATGTTGTGCTTCCTTCCAGCTGTTGCTTTCCTCATGTATGATTTCTTTCCCAAAAACGCCTTGCTTTCCTCCTTGGCCTGCCTGCAACATTATATATATTTTTTTCCAAATCATCTTGCAGCTCATGATAGAGAGGGATCACTCCATGGAAATTCCTTCTAAACATAAAATGAAAAGACAAGAGACAATTGCAAAAGATCGCAATAAAGATCACAAGGATGCTCCTTAAAAGGATCTCTCCCTCAACATACCCAATGCATTCTCACCATCTTATGGCCTCTTTGATAAGGATGAAAATACTAAACAAGAATAACTTTTGAATGAACCTGAGAATTTATTATTGGATACCAAGGTTGGGGAGTCTTCAACAAATAAACAAATAGTTGAGAAAAAGATTGATTAGGAGGAACTAATTAATAAACTTTTTGAGAAAGATACATCTAGTAGAATTGTATTAAATAAAGGGGTGGATAGTGTCTGATAACACTGCCTATCGAATTAATTCATTAATTTGTTTACTGTATGGTTGGTGTAATATTTCTTCTTCTATTTGGTATTTTTTAATCTAACATTTATTCTTCCATTTTTTATGTTCAATAAAATACAACAAATATATTTTTGTTGTATTTTGTGTAGATAAATTAGATGCAATTTTGAATGTTCAAATCACAAATTTCAATCGCTGAAGCAATTAAACTAGAAAAAGAAATATGAATGGTGGAATGTCATTTAGAATACAAATGGATCAATAAAGTTACTGAAAATGAACAGGTGGAAATATTTAACGTACCCAAAAACTTTTAGAAAATATGGACAAGGAAATTACTAATAAATTGTCTTAGAAGTAAAAATGACTTTAGATATTGTGTAGTATTTGTGTTAAGTGTGCAAAGTTTCATTATGTTTGTAGGAGAAATAAATTTTTCCATGGGCGTGTTCATTGGACTGTATTTGATTAACCATGGTATTTTATTAGTAATTTGGTTAAAAATGTAACCAATGGCATGCAAGGTTACTAAATGTGATGAAGTGGATTGGATGCAGGTGAAATTGACTAACAGATAGTAGGGTTTGAAAATC
>JZKD02S1911763.1:144214-167001 GCA_000966675.3 Picea glauca
CCATCAACACTATATTTGAGTTTTCTTTCTTTGACAGATTAGAGGATAGTTTCCTTGCTTTTGTAGATTAGAGAATAGTTTTCTCGCTTTGGTAGATTAAAGAACAATTTTATTTCCGTAGATTAAAGAGTAGTTGTAGATTACTTTTATTATCATGATGCTTTGAATTTATTTGATTAAGATTTTCTTTTATAAATTAGAAGTAGTTGTGAAGTTTAATGTAAGAATAGAGTTCACTTGTTTATTAGCTTGATTAGTTGCTTATTGATTCATTTTGATTAGTTTACTTGTTGTAGAAGTTATCATAGGTTATTTAGTTGTTTGCTTGCTTGTTTACTTGCTTTAATAGGGTAGTTGCTTGCTTGTCTATCTACTTGCTTTCATAGGATAGTTGCTTATTGAATTTGAATAGGTTAATTAAAGTAGTTTGTTGTTGTTATTTCTTATTAGGTAGATAGTTTGCTTTTGCTTATTGTCATGATTAAATTAATTTTCTTTAAGTAGGGTTTTCATTTACTTTATTAGGACTATCCATCGGTCCTTTGTTCAAAAATTACTTAGGGTAAATAGTTTAAGTTTCTTGATAGGGTTTGATCATTAATAGCCTTTGCTTGAATAGATTAGTTCTCAAATAGACCATTTCCTTAGTTAGACTATACTACCCCTAGTCTTTCTGCCTTGGCACATATAGTGCTACAACTCTAAGTTTACTTACCCCGGGTTGACAATTTAATTGAGTTTTTTTAGTGTTTTTTTTAGTGCATATAGAATACCCATCAGTTGGGACACATAGGATAATACAAGAAATTTATCAAAGGATATGCGCAGATTACTGCACCAATGGAAAATTTGTTAAGAAAAGATACAAAGTTTAAGTGGAACGATGAGTGCCAACACGGTCTGGATACCTTGAAGGAAAAGATGGTCACCGTGATGATATTAGTATTTCCAGACTAGTAGAAGACATTCCACGTTCATGTAGACGCATCAGCCATAGCACTTGGACCTATCTTGGCATAGCCAGGAGCGGGAGACTTGGATCACCCGATAACATTTGCAAGAATAAAGTTATCCAACTTAGAACAGAAATATAACATGACAGAAAGGGAAGGCCCAACCATGGTCTATGCACTGCAGAAATTCAAACATTACTTATTGGGAAAAAAAATTAATATGTTCACATATCACTCAACCCTGAAATACCTAGTCAACAAGCCAATGTTGGGGGGGAGAATCTACCGATGGTTACTGTTATTTCAAGAATTTGACTTTGAAGTAATAGTTAAGCCAGGAAAATTGAACGCAGGACCTAACCACCTATCAAGAGTCACCAATGGGGAAGAACCTACAAACTTGGAGGACAACTTTCTGGATGCACAATTATTCTTAGTACCGATTGTTGATGAACACTTCATAGATATAATTCAGTACTTGAGTATCGGTACTGCGTCGCAATAATACAACACCGTGTAGAAGAAAAACCTGGTAGTCTGTGCAACAGACTATCAACTGATTGCAGGACACTTATACAAAATGGGCACAGATAGCATCTTACAAAGATACATGTTAGAGAAAGAAATACCAAGAGTCTTAGTACAAGCTCATGAAGGAATGGCAGCATGGGATTATTCAAGAAAAGATACCACGCAGAAGGTATTGCGCACAGGACTATGGTGGCCAACGATTCACAGAGACTCGAAGGAGTACTGTAAAAAGTGTGATGTCTATCAAAGGGTAGGTAAACCCAACAGAAGGGATGAGATGTCATTACTACCATAAGTAACATTATAGGCATTCGATAAGTGGGAAATAAACTTTGTGGGACCAATCAACCCACCAGAAAAAAGAAGAGGAGCTAGGTACATTATCATTGCGATGGAGTACCTAACAAGATGGGCGGAGGTCGTACCAGTGAAGTATTGCAGTGCAGGAACAACAGTGCACTTTTTATTTGAATAAGTCATTACTCAATTTGGATGTCCAAGAATTTTGATGAGCGACCAAGGCACGCACTTCATAAATAGCACCATCAGTGCGATGACTAAAGAGTTTGAAGTAAATCACCATAAGAGCACACCATATCACCCACTGGCGAATGGCATAGTAGAAGCATTCAACAGAATTCTGGAGAACGCGCTGAAAAAGATCTGTAACGTCAACAGGGACGATCGGGACCTCAAAGTACCAACAGTATTATGGGCTTACAAGACTACATGTAAAAATTTGACAGGGAACATGCCATTTAAACTGGCTTATAGCTAGGAAGCAGTAGTGCCATTAGAATTTTTAGTACCAAGCTTGCGCGTAGCAGCCATCACACAAATGACAGAACGAGGCGCAGTACAGGAGAGACTGAATCAGTTACTGACCATGGAGGAAGACCAAATCTTATCAGGATTCCACCAACAAGTTTGGAAAGTAAGAGACAAAGCTTGGCATGATCGACACATCAAGAAGAAAACTTTCAAGGAAGGAGATATAGTATTGATGTATGATAGTAAATCGTTTCAGCACCCAGGAAAGCTCAGAATGCATTGGTTAGGACCATACAAAGTAAAATCTATCACAGATGGAGGAGTTGTATAGTTAAGAGACTTATCAGGCGCAAAAATCAGAGGGATGATCAATGGGAGCCGATTGAAGCTCTACAAGGACAATCGACCAACCACCGCGTAGTAAAAATAAATAAATAATAATAATTAGTATATCGAAAAAAGAACCAAAGAGGGTGCAGTGCACCAGAGGTAGAAAGGCTACATGAATTTAGAAACACAAATTCAGCGAGGAGAAGGATAACGACTACATCAAAAGGGAAACAAGCGGGAAAAGGAAAGTCAGCAAAAGCAAGACGACATGACAGTACTAGGCAGAATTAAAGGACGGAAAGGACCAATGGGGCACCACATTAATCGTGCCAACTGGATATGACAAGGCAGAGTAATGGAAAGTACGAAACTGCTAGAGGTGCATTGAACCTGTAATTAAGGTGTAGTAAACCCATAATGAAGGAAGTTTCATCAACAAGCTTCATGGAAAACCCATACAACACACGGACGTGGGAGAAAATAGTTTATTCGAGAAAAGAGAGCAGAAAGAGAGTGATAGAGACTAGAACACAAAAAGTGAGTTCACGGAGGTTGCAGAGACCTTTTTCATTTGAAAAACGTTTGACATTCACCGCAATGGCACCACCAAAGCAAGAAGAAGTAATCCAGACCACCAAGAAAACCAGAGTTCAAACCAGGTCACGAGGACAGGTGGAAGAAGGTGAACAATAGCCACTGGAGATCATTGATATTGATGAAATCCCATCCCCAGACACAACACCAGTGAACCCTACACCTATACTGGAATAAATCCAATAGCTAGCACTGGAGGGTACGAGTCAGAATATACCAGTAGAATTATAGGAGCCACAGAACCAAGAAGAAGAAACCCTAAAGGAGGTGCAACCAGAGAACACAAAAGCAACTCCAAAATTCAATGGCATGACGTCAAATCGAGAAGCAACAATCGAGCCAGACAAATCTCATATGACCATATCAGACCACCCACAAGAAGGAACGGTTGAATATGTCTTAGCCTGGATGGAATGGTATACTAAGGAACAACCAGAAGCCTCTAGAACTTCAAGCCTGCCACCATTGTTGAAGAAAGACAAGATACAGATACCCAGGTCACCTCGCAAGAAACCTGCAGCAAAAATTGTTCTACTGCGCATACCAGATGGGGTACAGGTAGGACCAGATCTGCTAGGCTACATAGGGAAGCTCAAGTACTTTGACCATGATGTAGTAGATGAAGACAAGTTTCTGGAACTTGCAAAGAGGGTATTCATACAGAGTACGGGCACAAATCCAGTTGGAGAATCGATCAATTAGCCACTCTAGTGGGCAACTGGATTGGAGAAAACATGAATTTTAGGTCTGTTGTACCTACCACATTTTTTCATAGGTCAGCATGCAACTGCATGTGTAAAACAATTGTTAGTAGTTATGCATGGCGGGGACATATGGTTGGATAAGATCGTCTCAATAGACGTTGAGCTTATCGTGAAAATAACAGGGTTACCAATTCAAGGTATCGATCACATGTAGTTTCTAGATGACAAAGCCAGGGAGAAAACATTAGCAGAAGAGATGAAGAAGAAGTATGGCACTGACAGAGGGACAAGAGGGATCATCATAAAGAGGATCAACGATGCTGCAACACAACTGGGAGCAAAAATATTGGCCTGTAAGCTACTAAGAAAATGTCGCGGAGAGGAAGTCCCAACTGGAGTTGTCGCAATTGCAACTCAATGCATAGAAGGCACCACAGTGAGTTGGGCATCATACCTCTTGAAATTATTCATGTATGAGTGCAAGGATGTGTAGGATCTAGGAATAGAGTTTCACTACTCATGGTTGATCACATTGATAGCCTTCATGGGATGGAAAGAGCCAAGGTATGTAGTTTTTTGTACCAAACCCAAACCCAATCAAGGAGCGAGATATTTTTTGCTCAAAGCCAGGCCAAAGGCTAGGAGAAAAAAGGCGAACGGGGCCATCTTTGAAGGATACCTACATGACCTACAGGAAGCCATATCCAAGATGTGGAGAATCACACTAGAGGTTGTCATGCGATATGGGGACATCGCCAACTTCAGGACCACACGACATACATTGTGGATACAGGCGCAGAAGGATCGTGATAATAAGTGGCTACAGATGCACTATTGTATCATAGAGGGTGACATCGACATGGTCATCAGTGAATGGGACGATGAATGGAGGATTCTAGCCATCACCCAGGATTTTCCAAAAAGGAAAACAGAAGAAGAGACAGGGCAGGGAGAAACGCAACCTCCAGAAATCCAAGTGCCCAAGAGATGAAGACTGGGTCAGGGAAAGACAACACAAACAAACGAAGGGCCAATGAAAATAGGGCCCCATAAGGGGAAGAAGGAGAGTACATAGTCGGCCAAGGAACATCAAAAATAGGTTGAGGGAGCACAAGAGACCACCCCAAATCCCAACTCACAGGAACTAGGGGGAGCCAAGAGACCAGCCACGCAGACAGGAGGAGCATGCAAGAAATCGAAAGCACAAATAACATTGCCAGACTATACGATCACAGATGACGATGGGGAAATGATAGCCCGAATGGTCCGGGATTTTCTATATGAGGACTTTGACCATGTTGCACACCACAGAGATAGGATTCAATAGGAGTTGGAATACATACGACAGATCCTCAAGAAAATCAGAGAAGGGCAGACAGTAAGTAGCAGGGGACCAAAACCATCAACACTACAAACATAAGAAAGAGTGCAAGAGGAAGAATGAGAATCGGTCCAGGCGATACTACAACCAAACGTAGCATTCTACTTCACCCCTAGTATGATGTGCATGGACGAGATTTTGGGGAAGATACCCCTGAAGGACTTAATCCAAATCCAACTCATGTTGATGCATATACCATCTGGGGCACTACATAGGTTGCAGGTTAGCGTAAACCATGAGGTATAGTCTCAAGCATGCACAGACTTAGTCGAGTTGAATCATGCAACAAAGAAGCGAGATGCACTAGAAATATTTTATGAGTAGGATAAATATGAGAAATAGGAGGAAAGGGAGAGCATAAAAGGATTGGAGCAGAAAGTGGCAGGAACTTACGAGAATATTCCATAGGCCGCACAAAGGGAGGATATCACAATAGCAGAAAATATTGATCAGATTGCGCAGACAATTGATCAATATCAGAAGGAGACCAATAATATCCAAGAACATCTCACACTAACCACTCCACCAGCAGTCAAGGAGAAAAGGAAGCAGGAAGCAACAATGCAAATTCAGAAGATAGAGCAGCAGGTTAGCACAACAACTGACTTTTTTGATAAAGCAGTGTAGCTTTGGACTAAGTTAGAGGAGGATCAGCAAGTCCAAAAGTGGGACAAGGAAGAGGAAAGGATAAAAGCAGTGATCCAAGAGCTAAAACATAGGTAGAAGACAATGGCAATCACAAAACGTGTCAAAGGGACGCAGGACATGAAGAAATTATAGGCAAAGCTTACCACTACGCAAACGCAGAAACGGGAGTTTCAAGCTCAAATGGAACCGCTACAAGAGAAGGTAGAATAAGTCCTATCACAAGAAGAAGAAGACAAGGCACATATAGCAAAGACCCAGGGAGAATGCATGGAATTGATCAGTGAGGAAATTGCAGTCTAGATAGTGGACACACTCAAGGAGAAGACTGTGTAGGCACAGACACATGCAGCATCACTCAAGGAAAAGTTCCAGGTGATCACCAAGGAGATTGAGGAAGCACATAGAGATTAGGTGGCTTGGGATGAGCCACATGTCAGTGTTGGGGGCCTGTTGGAGGCAAGGCAAGGTGGAAAAGAAAAATGTTTTTGGGAAAGAAAACATGCATGAGGAAAGCGACAGCTGGAAGGAAGCACAACATGCGCACATGCAAGGAAGGCAACAACTAGAAGGAATAACAACACGCATACATGGGAGGAAGACCTAACAACGATAGGGTTAAGTTTTTGGTAATGCATTGTAAACGTCTAAGGGGCCAGAAGCATATAAATAGCAATACGTAGGTATCATAGAGGGTTTGCTTTTGTATTGTTTGGAATATTGCTAATGTAGTAGTATGCATGAGCTGATGTGATATGAGCTACTGTGGAGTGCAGTGAGAGAATGTCTGAACTTAGTCAATTTTTTGGAAAATGACACAAAATTTTAACAGGCCTCTGGACCCAGAGGGTCTATCAGGGTATCCTGAAGACTCAGAGATTGATACGAATGGAAAAGGGTAAGGCAAGAACAAATGGACAAGGAAAAATACCAAAAACCACAGGAAAACAGGTTATAATCCCCAGTGGAGTTTCCAATTTTGTTATCAGACTAATCGGTAGGTGCGGACACTAACTAATCTCCCTAGATCCACGTGGATCTAGAACAAAACAGGACAGGACATGACTCTTTCCCTAAGTTTTGACCATTGAGTTAGCTAGTAGGAAGGAACAAGTAACATACCTTAGTATCGCTTCCTAGGGTCTCTGTTGCTCTCGCTTCGCTCTGGTACTCTCATGAGGTCAAGACCAAGACAACACAAACCAACCAAAGTGAAGATAGAAAAATATATTCAACTGTCAACTTATGTGTATGATCAAGGAATTACACAATAAAGTGAGAATAGCTTTATGGGAAAGGGACATGCCACTGTATCATATTAATTGAAAGTAAAGATTAAAACCTAATCGCCTTGATGTCACAAGCTTCTTTTCGATGGCTCTTGGCTCCAACACACACACTTTCTCAATCCTTGCATGAAGAATATCAAAACCTCTTGATAGACTCTCTAGAGTCTTCAAGCTACTGTTCAAGTTAAGTCCTTCACACAATTCTTCCACCAATTCTCCAATGAATCTTGCTTAACCTTTTCCATGAGAATTCCCTCAATATATAGGAGAGAATGAGATGGTTACTTGGATAAGAATGATCCCACAATATCAGGGAATCTGGTACAAGGATAACCATTCGAATGCCAACCCATTCTTCTAGAAGATCCCCTTCTAGAAACATCGAGAATTCATCTTTTTCCATGCTTTAGGATGAGTTCTCACCCTATCTATTCAACATAGTGTGAGAAGTTTGCACCCTTTCTTAAGGCATCCTGTGAGAATGGGTCATTCTCGCACCCTAATATATTAGCAGCCTGTGAACCTTCTTCAAAAATGAGTTTTCTGGGAAGAGATGAAAGTAACTTTTCTAAGGAGAAAGTTCTTATGAAGAGCCTGAGTACACCATCAATAATACGCCATCATGATGACCAAAATCATGGGTAACAGAATGCCCCCCAAAGTATGAGGTTGGAATCAATGACAGCCGAAAGACTTTGTAAGCTGCATGTGTGTGTCGGAAACCATGAGCACACCTAATCGGAAACCTACAAACAACCAAGCATCTGCAGAATATCATATATATTAATTCCGAGGTAGGCATTCCCATACTCAGATCACAAACTGATGACATTGTAGACATGGGTCATGGCCACCAATCATACATTGTGGATCCATTCCGTCAAAATATAGCATAGCCACCAGGAATACACTGTGGATCTATGAGAGAAAATTCAAATTGAGACGACATAGCCACGAGACATACATAGTGGATCTATGTGTCGTAGATTATACATACTCCATCGCAACCTGGAAAAAAGGATGATATCTAGGGTCTTCAATTTCGTCAACCAAAAGTACAAATCTAACCATGTGATTACATGTGTCGAAGTCTAACATGGCAGAAACCACTTGATTACCAGTCATTGATAAAACCGTTAACAAGTGCGAGGGAAATCACCATTGATGTCAATGACTCCCAAGGTACTCTAGTACAATCCATCGAGTGTGAATGAGTGATTTGAAGTCAAACAATCGATGGAATCTTTTGATCAGGGGTCAATGAGGTAAACCCACTGTCAAAAGCGAGGAAACTTGCCATTGAGGCATGCAAGTTCCAAGGTACTAAAAATTTCTAATTCTTGATTATGGATAATGAGCTGAAGTTGACGGAACAAAACTCATCACAGGAGGGCCTTGATGTATCCCCCATCAATGACACGAAATGAGTAACAAATTTTGAAGGTGGAATAGAGTATGATGCAAATTGAACTGGACACAGGGAAGGCCAACATAGAGAGAATGGACAACTGCAGATGGTCGACTCAATATAGGTTTCATATGGACTTCTCTTGAACATATGAATGACGCGACCAATGATTTGGCAACATTGACTGAAATACGACACAGGGAATGACCTTGTAGTAAATTGAATGAGATACCAATGGATTTCCCAAATCGGCTTCAAATATAATGAATAGGGGGTGTCATGTTCAAGAGTGATACTTACTGCCAATCAATACAAAGATGATAACATATCCCTTTCCCAAATTTTCCCCCACCATTTTTGGCGAGTACCTCTTTATTTTTACGCAAGCTTGAGGAGGATAACATATGCTTGTTGATATAAGCTTATCCTTCGGATAAGTCCTTCAGAGTATGTTTAAAAAACCCTAAGAATGAGTGGTTTGGTCCCATTACAGGTCTATCGATGTTTGTTTAACGAGTCCAAAGATAGAAAACTCGAAGGTTTTTCATGATTATAGAGTCTGGAAAAACACTTAAAAGAGAACTCTCTCAGTTTCTTTTTCGTAAAATAGTCTGGATGAGACCGAACAAGAGATAAATTATCGCTCACCAAACGCTTTCTTCAAATACTTTATCGAGCGTGAAAATAGCAAGGTCGCTCGGCTATCTTTTCATGTTTAGAGAGTCTGAAAAGAGCTTAAAGAAGACTCTAGGGGGGTTCCTTTTTCGTATAACCTTGTTGAGCCTGAAAAAGTGATAAAAGTATGCTCGATCGCGTTCTCATGTATTTTCGAGTGCGAGAAAGGACAAAGACAACGCTCGAGGTTTTATACAAAACCATAAAAAACAATCAAAACATGCGATCACAAAGAAAAAATACATCTACATCCCTGTATATGAACATCGAAGTCATTACACCTGCAAAAGTTACACTCAAAAGGACATTAGGGATTAGGGTTTAATAGATAAATAATCATAAAAAAACAAATAACATGGTAAAAGTAAATATAAAGGAGTAAAACTCTTTTTAACATATCATTTTCACTTTTCCACTATTTGAGCTCAAAAACCCCTCTTTTACCCTCAAATTTCAGCATCAGATTGCGGGAGTTACGAGCGTCCATTCGGCGAGCCGTCAGTGACAGTGAGGTAGGCTCTTTGTCGTCTACTCTTTCATGGTTTAATTTTGCATTTTCATTGGTTAAAATTCATTTTTTGAGTTGATTTTATTAGCCCTACTTGCACTCATCCATTCTTGCAGGTGGGCTACACGGGACCTGCGAGAATGGTTGATTCTCGCAGGTGAGCCCACAGTAGCCTGCGAGGTTCTCGCACTGTGCCCAAAGGGCACCTACGAGAACCGCAAAGCACAAAAAAAATTTAAGATTTTATCCAATAGAAAGGAACCAATTCATGAATAGAGTTGCTAATCCTCTTCTTGTGCTTCTTATGCAGGTAATTGGCCATCAAAATGGTTCTTGAATGGCGCAAAAGGGAGCATGAAGAAGACAATGCTATTTCCGGAAATCATCCACCCACTATTTTTTATTTGAGAAACTGTGGCCTTCTGAAGTACTTTCGTATCCCGGGCATGAGGGCCCAAGTCAGGTTATTAGAGTACCTTGTGCATATGTGGGATCCCGATCAGCAGGTATTTCATGTGGGGGTCCACACACTGTCCTTAGATATTGAGGGCATTTACTTCTTGATTGGACTGTCATGGTGGGGGTACCATGTGAGCCTGACTGGTAGCAGAGGTGGTGGGATTCCCATGAGTGAGTATTGTCGCTTACACTGTGTTCCCGAGGCAGAAAGGAAGAAACGGAAAGTATCTATTTGGGGAGTGCGAGATTTGACCCTCCATACTATCCTATTGACCATAGCTCAGATGGTTGGGAGTTCTGCTCCTCACATGGCGCTAGAGATTTACTTCCAGTATTCCATCGAGTGTACTGAACCTTGGGTTTTTAACTGGGCAGATGTTGTTCTTCGTAGTATAAAAATACAGTTGACCAAATGCAGACGAGGCAACCTAAAGCAATTCGGGTATGGATCTTTGTTAGTGTCCTTCTTCCTTGAGAGGGTTCCATTACTAAGACTGCAGGTTGAGTGGAATTTACCAGCTCCCAGGGATCCAAGAATGTTGAGATGGTGTCGGCTCATGGCCCGGCACGTAGCTGGACTGATCATCAAGTATGATGATACCTTCTTTGACTGGCTTCAACCACAGATGTTGATGGTTGATGATTATTCTTATGCCGGGTTGGATTTTCGAGGAGATCCAGACTTAGTACTGCCAGAGGATTCTTAGTGGGGGGAACTTGGTAAGAAGTACACACATTTTTTCCTTTTAAATATTTTTGTGAATTTTTTTATATTCAAATGTTTTTTGTTTTATATGTTCGTCCAAAGACTAAATACAAAATCGTTGTTGATGACACATATGTTGGACCTTACTGACCTCTTGGTACTTCTCCCATTCAGCGGTGAGGAGAGGTAGCGCCAGCACCACAATATGCTGAGGATTATCAAGTAGTGGAACAAAACCTAGAGGGCTTGACCGCAGATATTCCAGACATGCCTCTTGAAGAGGTTCCATGACGCGATCAACATCATACAGTAGGAGTGTCAGGATTCATAAGTCGACTGCTCCGTAGAGTTTCCCGGGCAGTCATGTGTTACCGTGAATGCCATCCATGACGTCACTTTGTAGAAGCTATGAGCTTCAGATTTTGACATTTTGGTCTTCGGACAAACTTTTTATAAAAAACTCTTTTGATTGTTATATATATAGACGACTTTTACCAGTTTACCTTGTATTGTGTGAAAATTGATGTAATTGATTTATAAATGATCCAAATGTATTTCTAATACATAATTAGCCAATGCATCAATTAATGTATTTAGACATCTAGGAATATGTTGATATTCAATGTAATCAAAATAATGTTCCAAGAGGCTAATTCGCTAATACACCCGTAACAAAGTAGGACTTCAAATAGTATAGACATTACTTAACTGTAGTACTACAAGCTGTGAATCAATTTGCACAACCAAATGACGGATTCCGAGTGAGATATCATCAACCAATAATTCAATAACGTTGCTATACTCTACAATGTTGTTGGTTGCATGGCCAAGACACACACCTCGTAAGGAAACAAGTTCATTTGTAGGGGCGTAAATTTCCCATGCAGCGGAAGCAAGGTTTTGAGTACTACGGTTAGCGCCATCAGTGAAGCCAATATAGGGTAGTGAAGACTCCGACATCTGGAAATCAAACACAACATCACATAAGGGAAGAGACCAGATAATGATAAAAGCAAGCTTATAGTAACACACAAGAAGTATGATACAATAAAAATACAAGTACTCGTGCACAGATGATTTTATGCATAGTACTTCTTCAAGTACAACCCATTCATGGGTTCACTCAAAGGGATATCATCGTAATCTACCAACTCATAAGCTCCTTTTTCCAAAACTTATTGAATGATATAAGGACCTCGCCACATGGCTTCGAATTTTCCAGCTCCTAGCATATCTCGATCTTGATCATAGAGGAGAATGAGAATTCCTTCGGAGAAAACGCGAGGCTTGACATGTTTTTCGTATTGGGCCTTGACACGTTTCTTCTAAGCTTCTATAACTAGGGTATCATCGCGTCGAGTTTTGTCTAATCGCATAAGATACAATAGACATTCTTCTTCAGCAGAAGTGTTTGGTAGGAGTTCAACAACTAGTTTTAAAGAGGGTATCTCACATTCAATCAGGAAAATGGCTTCCACACCATAGACTAACCGAAAAGGTCTAAACCCAGTAGTGGACTTGACGGATGTCCAGTAAGCCCACAATGCCGAAAACAACATTGCGTGCCAACTTGTTTTATGAATCCCTATCATTCGTCGGAGCATAGTTATGAGAAATTTGTTAATTGCTTCGACCTGGCCGTTGGCTTGTGGGTAATAGGGCATTGAGTTATCATGGCGAAGACCCAAATTTTCAATAAGTTCAGACATCATGAAGTTTCTGAAGTGGCTACCATGATTAGTGACGATAGCTTGGGGAACACCAAAACGAGCTATGACGTGATTAAAAATGAATAATGTTGCAGTATTTCCAGTGTTGTCAAATGTCGGCATCGCCTCGACCCATTTCGTAAAGTAATCGACGACTACAATAATGTAACCATGCCCCCCGGTTGAGTGAGGGTGACATGTCATGAAATCGATGCCCCATTTCGCGAAGGGACCAACGAAGACCACGGGGTGAAGAGGAGAGAGATGTGACCAGATATTGTTATTATAGGTCTAGCAAGCATGGCATTTATGAACGAAGATTATGCAGTCGTTAAACAAAGAAGGCCAAAAATACCCTTCTCGTAAGATCTTCTGGGCAGTAGCATACCCAGACATATGACCACCATATGCTCCATAATGGTAGTCATTCAGAGCTCTCTTGGCTTCATCGAACGTTAGGAAACATCGAAAAACAGAGTCAATCCCCCGAAGATAAAGAGTATCCCCGAGGATAATGTATTGACGAGCTTGATAGTGTATGCGACATCGGTCAGTACTAGACAAAGTTGGCCGGAAAGTCTGGCTTTGGAGATATATAATGGTATCCCCATACCAAAGATCATCAGTGCTAATAAGGAAAAGAGATTCATCTGGTAATGAATCCGCTGCTACTATTTCCATTGCCGAATGGGGAAAGTCGCATATCAACTCAGCAAAAACCAAGGACTTCTTGGACTTGGTGCGTTTGAATTCCAAGTCAAACTCCTAGGGAATCACAATCCATTTGGAGTATTCTCCCCCTAGCAATTGACGGGTAATAATGTGTTTCATAGGGTTGCATTGAGAAATCATTGTAGTTTTGCGCGAGAGGATATAGTGTTGGAAGTGTTGGATGGCTTGAACAGCAGCCAAGGCCAGTTTTTCGACATGTAAATACTTGATTTAGTAGGCGTTATACTACGACTCAAGTAGTAGATAACATGTTCGTCGTTAGCATCATCCTCTTGGACGAGAACCATACCAATGGTATACTCTGAGGCAGCAAGATAGAGGAAATAATCGCAAGTGTAATCAGGGGGAAAGAGAAGCGAAGCATGCATTAGGGACAATTTCAAAGTTTCAAAAGAATTGTTGGCAATGGTATCCCAGACAAACTCTAAATCCTTTTTTAATAGCCGCGTAAATCCAAGAGTTATCTCAGCGTAATTCGGGATAAAACGATGAATAAAGTTTGCTTTCCCTTGCAAACTTTGTAACTGGCAAAGTGTAGTAGGAGGAGGGAGATTGAGGATCGCCTCAACCTTTAAAGGATCCACCCGAATCCCTTGACATGAAACAATAAAACCTAGAAGGCGGTCTGATTCCACGCAGAAAACGCACTTATGAGGATTCAAATGTATACGGTAGAACCTACAGCGAACGAAAATGGCTTGGAGGTGGGTGGGGTGATCAACTCGACGCATTGAGTGAGTGGGTAAATCGTCCAAATATGGCTGAACGATGTGCTTGATATCATGGAAAGCGTATGACATAACGCATTGAAAAGTTGCGCTAGCGTTCTTGAGACCGAAAGGAAGTTTCTGATAGGCAAAAGTACCCCAAGGACAAATAAAAGAAGTCTTATGTTGATCCTTGGGAACAATGTTGATTTGATTATACCTAGAGAAACCATCCATGAGAGAGAAGATTTCACTTCCGATGCAATCGTCAACAATCTGATCGACGAAGGGGGTAGGAAAGTTGTCTTTGGGACAAGCTTTGTTGATATCCCTATAATCAATGCATACATGAATAGTGACTTGTTTCTTGTCAATAGGGACAAGATTGGAAACCCAGTCTGTGAGAGCCACCGGATAAATAAAGCCGGCTTTCAGAAGTTTCTCGACTTCGAGCTTTATAGTAGTTGCTTTACGTGGCTGAACTGGATGAAGGCGTTTCCGGATGGGTTTAGCGTCGGGGTATGTCTTTATCTCATGTATCACAATCTCAGGGTCGATACCAGGCATTTCCTCATAGCTCCATGCGAATATGTCACAAAATTATTTGAAAAGGGATGTATAGGTGACCACTTTGTGAGAAGAACATGAAGCTCTGATATGGACATTTTGGACAATCCTAGGTTTGACGGATATGTCAAGGGGAATAGTGGGCGATATATTTCTTAAGTTCCCTTCGGAAAACACATCGTGTGCAGACTCGAGAATGGTTGAGATGACAACAACAGTCGATGGGGTCAAGATCCATTGATAATTCTCAATGGTATGTTGCTCTAGAAAGAGGATGGAATGATGATGCCCATCATCCCAAGGGGTGTCCTCCATGATAGACATGATCATCTCGTCGGTGGGAAAAATGACATGAAAAGGATCGAGAGACAACTCACCAAGAGAAGGGGTAGAAGGTGTTTCCGATTGAATGGCCCGATAGGCGGATTCGACCAGACTTAATTGCATTGCGTCATCGTAACGAAGATGATCTCCAGGGTCAGGTACTATCCAAGGGTCGTGAGACGCAGGAAGTTCGTGAGGCAAGGTGGAGATCATGTTGATGGAAGCAACAGATGAGCGTGGAACATCGGGCGGTGGAATGGGGAAAGTACCCATTAACGAAGATTCCTTGAGAAGGCCTACACCGATGTTCTCATAACCCGGTGGGATTTTAGCGATAAACGGTACATTGCCAGTATGGGTATCAGAATTGAAGAAGGCTAGTTGGTCGATGGTGACAACCTTACCTTGACGTGGGAAACGTACCACACAAAAAAGGGTTTACACAACTGCATGCATGGAATCGATCCAGTTGCATCCAAGCAGAAGATTATAATCAAGGGGAGCGTCAAAGAATTCTACTTTGAGTTGGACCATCTTGCCTTCTAACGTGATGGGAAACGAAGGAAGGACACCGTAGGGCTTAAAACCGGAGTCGTTGAAGGCTTTAAGAGTGTTCTAGGATTCATTCAAAGAAGGAGAGCCAATATCTTTCCAACAAGCAAGAGACATAACACATGTCGAGGCACCCTCGTCGATAACGGTTCGGAAAATGTTTTTGTCAGAGACAATCACTTTGATCTGGAACGCGAGTTGAGGGGGTAACCTTGGAATGTGATCTTCCAAGTCAAATATTATTAAATTCGTATCCTTCGGATCGATTCCATTGATAGCTTTCAACAGTGCCTTCCGTTGTGCGGGACAAGTTTGAAGGACTTCAAGGGCTAACATCGCAGAAGGTGCTTGGGCCAGATCTTCAACAATGTTGTAGTTATGGGTCGCACGAGCATGAGGATTGAAAGCCGATTTTCGAACAACTCCCTTTGGGGGGGGTCATATAACTATGTCGAGGCTTTGTCGTTCGAGATGAAGAGGACCGTTGGTAGGTGGAGTCGCAAGAGAGGGTTGTGTCGAGGAAGGCGGTAGTTCATCAACCTTCTCTTTAGAAGGAGAATAATATTTGGCTCGAGTAGTGAGTGCAACGTTGCTCTGCTTAGAATCACCAGTACACATCAAAACATAGGATGTAGTGGAAGAGGAGGGTTGGTCATGAATGACCAACTGAGCCTGTTGTTGAGACGGGAAGGGTTGGGCCAAAACAACCAGAGCAGGTGGTTTTGGAGCTCCTTGAAGGAACTTAGTGACCTCGGCACGTCGTGGACAATCCTTCATGTAGAGATCATCACCATAGATAAGGAAAGGGTATCGAGGTTTGCGCTTATCCCGATCATCAACAGGGGTAGTTTTGGTTTTCTCTACTTGAGAATTATTTTTTCCCTCCTTATTCTTACCTCTCCCTTTTTTAGATTTGTTTTTACCGGCTGGGGTAGATTGAAATGCATGTACCTCAGAAGTCTTTCCAGCGGGAGGGGCATGAGACGAATCATTTTGAACATTAGAAGAAGCAGGTTTGGGGTTTGTGCTTGAGGCGGAGTGTGGTTGGGCCTGGAAAGTTCCAATCACACCGTCAGCTGCATGTGAAGCAGCTGGAGTAGTTGAAGTTGTGGAAGTGGAAGGACAAGGTAAATCGGGTAGTAAATCGTAAAGGGTACCCATTTGTGATTAAACGAGGTCAAGATATTGAGCACGACTTATAGCCTTTTATTCTATGACCACGCCACCCATGGCAATGTCACGACCGATGTCATTCACAAATTATTTGGTCAACCATCCTGCCAGCAACTGATCGAGGAGTTCGAGTTTAATAAGATGCCGTCGCTGTCGCCACTCATGAATGTGATCGGATATATGATTGGCCTTGTTCTGTTTGAAAGAAGTCAAAATCTCGGTCCCCGTGTCATAACGAATCAGTAACTGGTAGTGTGTGAAGAAAGCAATAGCTAGGGTGTTGAAGTCAGAGAAGAAGCCTCGTGGCAATTCAATATACCACTTCGCAGCAGAACCTGTGAGGGTTCGTTGAAAAAGACGTAAACGAATAGAGTCGTCCATCAACGAGTTATACGAACACCATAAGTGAAAATTCATAACGTGATTGTTTGGGTCCTCTCCTGCTTTTCCGTCGAATTTGGGAATGTCCGATGGTAGCTTGGCAGGTATAGCAGTCCATTGGGGATAGTGACGAATTGGATCATTTAAAATCCTTGACAAATCCAGAAGATCCAAAGTAGCTATGAAGGGTATCTATCGATTCACCTGCGGATACTGGTGGCTTTGGGGAGGAAGCCCTGTCGACAAACCAATAGGACCATAAGCAGATTGCATATAATGTGAAGACCCAGGCAGATTCGGTGGTGGTTGAAGAGGATAGTAGATCATAGGATTGTACCCTAGAACAGGGGCTTGAGTTTGAGCATTCACCCCCCAAATGGGATTGAACGACCTTGGATATGGTTTGCCCACACTAGGGGGTATTATAGACGTAGTTGGAAATTACTTCCCTCCAGTCGATTGAGGAGGATGTTGTATCAATTGATTCCAATACTAGGCCAAGGATGGAGGTATTTTTTTCCCATAAGGCAGGGTCGGTCCTCCCATCGAAGGTGGTGTTCCAATTGGGGGAAGTGTGCCAAGTGGTGGTTGTGTTCCAATTGGGATTTGCGTTCCAAAAGGAATTTTCCTGCTGAGAGGGGGTTGAGTCATACCACCTTGGTGAAATCATCCACTGACGGGATATTGGTAATTTGGTGTGAATGAAGGAATAGTGCCACTAGGATAAAGACTACCATTGGAATATGAAGAAGGTCCTCAAAAAGGAAATTGAGGGAGTGTTGGAATAAAATTGGGAAGAGAGTGCCCTGAAGAAGAAGGACCACCAGGAGAGCCAGATGGGGTTGGCATAGGAGTATGAATGGAAGCATTCAACACACGGTATCTGGGTGGTAGTGTCAGAGTGATGTTGGGTGTTCGCGGTGTGTTGATGGGAGAAAGACTAACCGTAGTAAACCCGGTTGGAACACTCGTAGTATCTGTAAGATGGGCCATGTCGACGGACGGTAAAGTGATAAGCGGTAGTCAACGGTACTGTCTCTGGACTAGAGATTTCAGAAATCACAGGTGGGTTGATTTCAAAAATCACAGGTGAACTTGGACCAAAAATGTCTCGTCGAAAAACACCTGTAGACCAAAAAATATCTTGGCCTTTTATGCCTGGAAAGGGTCCAACTGGTGATCCAGAAGACGTAACAACTAATTCTCCGGAAGAATTCAGTCGCATAAATGGTCACTCAGAATCAGGGTGAAGTCGAAAGTCCTCTTGAGTATTAGTAATTCGGAAATGCTCTAGAGAGTCAGTGTGTTCCACTTGTGGCATGGTGACAACTGTGACTTCACTTTGCCGAGGAGAGCCCTCAGGTGTACTTGTAGGCAAGGGTTGAGAACCTTCCAGATGCTCTGGAGATTAACCCTGCATTCTACGTGAAGGACATGGAGGAGGTATTGTAAACGAGTGAGAAACTTCAAGAGGAAAATCTTATGGTCAACTCTGAGAAACAAACAACAGGCGCTAGTAAACAAAATCTAGGAAGCAACACCAAGCAAACAAGACCTTCTAATTCCGAAGTCACTAGTTGGTGATGAAATCCAACGTCGCAACAACGAGATGAGAAGGGGCTAGGCTAGGGTGGAAAAGTTACGTTGACGACCTGCTTAATAGACTTACCCCCTGGTGCAAGCTCCCACACATAATCGTGGGTATACCCTCCAAGGAGCCCGAGTGAGTTTGGTCAATGTCAATTCCAGGTACCGTGAAGACTTTCCCTTCACAGTCACCTCGTGTAAGAACCTAGAAAGATAGGCTGCTAAGGTTACCACCAACAACAATAAATCCTAGGGGGACAGTCGACATTCCTATCCACATGCAAGGGCAGGGTATTTAGCCCGAAATCAACTCAAAAGGCTTCCACTCAGCATTGTGGGTATACCTCCGAGTGATCCCGGTAATACGTGCAATCTCTACACTGATACCAACAAAACAGGGTGAGTAACTCTATCAATATCAATGTGACCTCGTGTTTGACCCTTGTGTGAGAAGGGCTTCCCAGGACAAGATGTTGCAAATGGAATTTAACACTCCCTAACACAAGATGCTATTGTGTGTTTTGTGCTTTGGAGAGTGTATCTCTCTTCCTACTCCAAAGCGCTAGCCTAGATAAATGTTGGTGTAATAGAGCCCTAGAAAAGAGTTACTAGGTAAATTTTACAATTGCGCAATGTTATTAAGAGTTGTTGTTTACTCAAAGGAAACGGAGATGAAAATTATGTTGTATGACTCTGACCCAACGATGCATGGATGAGAATGAAAAATATATCGATTTTCATTCAATGAATCGTATGTATGGGAGGGAGAGAGAATTTTTTTGGAACAAACTATGAACTACGAAACACAATTTCCTTTAAAATGCAAATGCAACAAATCACGCATCAATAACAATTCTCTATTATTTCTTTTTCAAGAAATTCAACAATTGATTTTCAATGTTTTCGAAAATGAAAATGATTTTTGAAAGAAAAACTTTGTTCACTTTTCAAAAAGGACCCACACTATGATCGTGAGAGTACAGAAAATTAAAAACCAATGAACAAGCAATGATAAAAACCAAAACCACTCTTTCAATGAAAACAAAAATAAGAAACAAACCAATCTAGTCTTTTCAATTGCATAATAAAAATGATCTTTCAAACAATAAGAGAATGATAAAGACCAAGAAACTCAACTTTCAACCGATCATCGGTCCTTAACCAAACAAGCACACTCAGATTCCGAAATCAGAGAGTATGGCTATGCCAAGAAAAGTCAAGAAACGAAAGTCAAGACAGAAGTGACAAGAAGAGCCTTTGAAATCCTAAGACTGTTCATGCATGAGAACAAAGACAAGAAAGACATCAATCAATGGTCCAAGAAACTCTTATGAAGCACCTATACTGATCTGGGAAGTTGAAGATGCCAAAAATCAAATCCAAAAGTTTGAAAAATGAGTTCGCAGGCTAGTAATATTACACAGTGCGAGAATTAGTGATTCTCGCAGGTGGCCCTTGAGCAGAGTGCGAGAACCTTGCACTGAACCTAAAGGAAGGATGCGAACGCTATATATTCTCGCAGGCTACTATGGAGTGCAGTGCGAGAATGTCTGAACTTAGTCAATGTTTTGGAAAATGACACAAAATTTTAATAGGCCTCTGGACCCAGAGGGTCTATCAGGGTATCCTGAAGACTCAGAGATTGATACGAATGGAGAAGGGTAAGGCAAGAACAAATTGACAAGGAAAAATACCAAAAACCACAAGAAAACGGGTTATAATCCCTAGTGGAGTCGCCAATTTTGTTATCGGACTAATCGGTAGGTGCAGACACTAACTAATCTCCCTAGATCCACCTGGATCTAGAACAAAATAGGACAGGACATGACTCTTTCCCTAAGTTTTGACCATTGAGTTAGCTAGTAGGAAGGAACAAGTAACATACCTTAGTATCACTTCCTAGGGTCTTTGTTTCTCCCGCTTTGCTCTGATGCTCTCGTGAGGTCAAGACCAAGACAACACAAACCAACCAAAGTGAATATAGAAAAATATATTCAACTGTCAACTTATGTGTATGATCAAGGAATTACACAATAAAGTGAGAATAGATTTATTGGAAAGGGACATGCCATTGAATCATATTAATTGAACGTAAAGATTACAACCTGATTGCCTTGATGTCGCAAGCTTCCTTTCGATGGATCTTGGCTCCAACACACACACTTGCTCAATCCTTGCATGAAGAAGATCAAAACCTCTTGATAGACTCGCTAGAGTCTTCAAGCTACTGTTCAAGCTAAGTCCTTCACACAATTCTTCCACCAATTCTCCAATGAATCTTGCTTAACCTTTTCCATGAGAATTCCCTCAATATATAGGAGAGAATGAGATGGTTACTTGGATAAGAATGATCCCACAATATTAGGGAATCCAGTACAAGGATAACCATTCGAATTCCAACCCATTCTTCTAGAAGATCCCCTTCTAGAAACATCGAGAATTCATCTTTTTCCATGCTTTAGGATGAGTTCGCACCCTAGCTATTCAACACAGTGTGAGAAGTTCGCACCCTGGCTTAAGGCAGCCTGCGGGAATGGGTCATTCTCGCACCCTAATATATTAGTAGTCTACGAACCTTCTTCAAAAATGAGTTTTCTGGGAAGAGATGAAAGTAACTTTTCTAAGGAGAAATTTCTTATGAAGAGCATGAGTACACCATCATTAATACACCATCATGATGACCAAAATCATGGGTAACAGGAGGCACATTAATTCTCATGGATTTTGGAGGCTTTTGGATAGATCTCGTCACTTTTTCCATTGTTTATTTTGAAACCATCATTATTTCCTTTTGCACCTTTTATTCCCTCATTGTGTTGGTGTCCTTTCATCCATATCTCCTCAGAAATCACTCTTTCGATGCCTTTTTTTCTTCCTCATCATCCATAGAGGCCCATACCTTTGATTATTTGGCCTTTTGTTCAAAAAATTCCACCTCTGCATCCTTGAAGCTCTCCACTTCTTCTATGCCTTTTATTTATGTGTTCTTGTCTTCCAATTTCTTCCCCTACCCTTCCTTCCCATTGGATACTTCCTTCGATTCACTTTCATTCCTAATTTTCCCACTATTTAGCACTTTAGGAATCGATTGGAATAAAGGGGGGTTCAATGGAATCATTTTCTTTTCATCTTATTTCTTTGGTTTCCCATTTCCTTCCTCATCTTGATAATGTGCACTACTTGCCAATGCAAAAAATTTGTTATTTTCAAGCAAAGACACCCCAGGAGCGATAGTCAGATCCCCCAATGTAGAAAGGCCCTTAACAACATTTCCTCCCTTGGAAGGCTTACCCATAGCAACAGCGGATCTAGGACCCAATTGCGATTAGGCTCTCGAGCTAGAATTACCCCCTTTACTAAAATTTTTAGGAACCTCTTTCCACTTCTCTTTCACCTCCACATCAAAGTTTTGCTAGATTCTATCTTTCTTGTAGTCCTTAGGAAAGTGTCCATATTTTTGGCACACTTTGCATTTGAACGAGAGTATTAAAGCTACTACAAATGCTTCCAATTGTCTAGCGAACTCATCACAACCTCGGGTAACCCTTTTTCCAATTCGACCTCTACATTGATTCTTGCGCAAGAGAACATGTTTTCCCTTAGCTCTACCCTATCAATATATTTCCAGAGAGTGTTACCAGGTAACACCTCAGAGAATCAGTGCTCCAACAGTAAAGGGGAATATGCAGGAGTTACATCTAGACAGGTACAACAAAAGGAATATCATTCTCAAGGTTAAAATCCAACGACCACCTATTCAAATACATACCTCTTTCTCCCATGAAATACAGACTGATGTGGAAAATTAGATCTCTGTCCTCTTTAGACTTGAAACGGAATGCATTAAATCCTCTACCACAAAAAAATTGATGCAAATTCCCTTTAATGTGGGGATTTCGAGATTCTTGTACCCAAAACAACACAGTCTTCGGAGAAGTCCAAATCTGAATGAATTGGCCTACTAGACCTCAGTCGGCTAGAGCGAGGGATTTACATCAAGAAGATGTAGGTGGAAGCTTGGCTCCTGTAATGTAGATTTTCTGAGGTCCTATGAGACTGCTATCTAAGGTTTGTCCTTGACCTTAGTATGTCTCTAAGTTT
>JZKD02S1911763.1:173808-194661 GCA_000966675.3 Picea glauca
GTGCTAGGGTTTATCTTGGTGGTGAAGGTCTTTCTCTTGAAGAATATAGCAAAGGATTTGGTTGGGTTTTCTTCCCTTGTTGAGAAGAGTTTCCCAGGATACTTCTTGTGTTCTTCTGCATGGTGCTTCTTCTTGTGATCTTGGTTGCTGCAACATTTATGGTTATAGTTTAATTCTAAAAATGGAATGAATTTCATGCCTAACCTAGATTATTGAAAAATAAACATAAGCCACCTTTGGCTCTGATACCATGTATATTTTCTAAGGTCCTATGAGGCTACCATCTAAGGTTTGTCCTTGACCTTAGTATGGCTCTAATTTTCAACTGTGTGGTTGTCTTCTCTTGTTGTTTTTAGGACAGCAAACAGTCACCAAACTTTCTGCTCAATATTTGATGGTTAAGTTCTCTTTTAAGGTGCCCTTGCAAGTTATTAATTGATTTAGAGGTTGTCAATGGATGCTTCGTAGTAAGTTGGTGCTCTTCTTGTGCATGATAACCTTGGCAAGATGGATTGATCGAGGGACTGTTTAATAGAGAAGGGCATGTTTGAGCTTGGAATGGTTAGTGCAACAAGGAAGAGGTTACTTATATGAATGTGTTATGAGAGATTTATGTGACATGATGGTTGGAATCAAGAAGGGTGTGCCAGAAAGGATGGTGAGTTGAACTGGTTAAGCGAAGAATACACTTACAAATAGTTATTTGGTTAAATTTCATACTTATTTTGTGTTATATATAGTGTTTCATACATTTTGTGTTTTATATATTTTTGTGTTATATCTATCTATCTATCTATATATATATATATATATATATATATATATATATATATAAGCTAAAAATTAGTTACAAGATAGTCAACCACTATGCAAATTTTCAAAGAAGAGGACAACAGTTTAGATGCAACTGAAGAATGAAGAAGCAACATGGGAGTTGGAGGATTCAATGTTGGAGGCATATCCCCAGTTGTTTTGAAATTTTTATGTAAAAAAATTATTGTACATTAATAATGGTGGCATGCACCGAGTCACAATGCAAAATTTAGAGGGAGGGGGAATCTAATACCTAGTTTTCATCCATTGTTAATTTTTTTGTATATACATGATGAATGGTTATAATCTGAATCATGTTATTTGTAACCAAACATTGAATATTAATAAAAAATACATCATTTTGTAGAAGTGAAAGAAAAAACAAAAGGGGGATATGATCACACAAGAGGTGAAAGACAATAGGGATTAGTAGGCAAAGGAAAGGACCTTAATAAGTGAGTTAACCCAATCTTGTCAAACTTAATTATGTAATTGATTATTAACTAATTGTTGTTTAATTAATCCTTGGGGTGGATTAGTGCATGAAGGTGATATGTGGCCCCTTCATGCCATGCAATTAAAATTGTACCTTTACCATGCAAGTGAACTAGTGTGATTATTGTGGTTGTTTGATTTTGACAGTTTGAGAGGGAAGTTTGAATAAGGATTGTCATTCAATTATAAGAGAATTGAACTTACCAAAAAATTGGGAATTCACCCTGCAAACTATCATTCATTTGGGGAATCAAGAAAATTGACCAAGAGAAAACTGTTGTGTGTATATTGAATTAAAATTGTGAAAGCTACAACCATGAATTAATAGAGAATTATGGTCGTATATAATGATATTGGTTGTAATTGAGGAAATTTAGCTACAATTGATAATTCCCTAGAATCCCAGTAGTAATATTTCTTAGCCAACCTGTGTTAGGGCCCTAGAAGGAAGTGGCATAGCCCAAGGGACGGCTAAGCAGAGAAGGGGATCATATTCCTTGGGTTGTGCAAGATGATGGGGAAGAGGTTGTTGGATTACTGAGAGAGGGGGTGAATCAATAATAGAGCAATATATCCTTTTAAACCACAAAATTCAAGTGTTATATCAATGTAGCATCATCATCAAATAGTTGCAGAGTAAATAAACAATGAAAAAATGAGCAACCTTACACATACACAATACACCAGTGTTTTTACGTGGAAATCCAAAGCGGGAGAAAACCACGGAAATTTTTTTCTTATATGTCTTTAAGAATTACACTCATTGGAAGCACCAACTACCTTTGTTTTCCAGCTCCAACTGGAAGGAGTCTCCAACTCCCTAGTTTCTCATGCTATAGCCTGAAGGAAAATCCAACTCTCCAATTCTTTGGCTACAACCAGAAAGAGGATACAACCCCCTATGTTTTCCGGATACAACCGGAAGGTGGCTACAATCACCTGTCCTTGCCCCATCCAACCTCCCTAGAATAAAAGTAGAATGATGGAACCACTATCACACTATCACTGTGAGATATATTGATGTAAGCCTATACCAATCAACCTGTAATCAACCTGTACCATAAAAAAGTGCATCAACCATGCACCAACCTGTACCAAACAACATGTAATCATCATGTACCATAAACAAGTGCATCAACCATGCACCAACCTGTACCTCGACCTGTAATCAATCTGTACCATAAACAAGTGCATCAACCATGCACCAACCTGTACCTCAACTTTTACCATCAACGAGTGCATCAACCATGCACCAAATATGTATCAATCATGCATCAAATACATATAAACTATGACTCATCAAGATGTACCAACATCATCAACTATACACCTCATGTATGTGTCAACTCATCAACTACTTGTATCGACCATGTACCCAACATGTACCTCAACCAAAAGCTCTCATAAATTTCATCATCCAAATCTAATTTGTAACTCTGTAATAGAACTGGTGTATATGATCACATACCTGCAAACCTTCCTTAACTTTAACAACAAGAGACTAGCATTTTCATCAAACTTTACTTTAGTATCACGTGACTAATTTTGGATTAGTCAACAACCCTAACTTGCAATAATCATAACTATGTACATGTAATGAATAAAGATCTGAAAATGGTACACAATGTTCCTCAGTGTCTTTTATGAAATTCCTCCAGATTTCACTACTTGGAACCTCTCAAAAAAAGAGTTACAGAAAAAATGGGATACCTTGTTGAATTCTGGCTTATTCTAGAGATCGAACTTGTAGAGAATGCCCTGCATGGAATATTTGTTGTATATATTTGAAAATGGTTCAAAACATACTACATACTGTACTATAACCAATACATTTGGTATTACTAAATTTGGATATGTTATGAAAAATTTATGACGTTTTTACCCGAAACACTTATTTTAGACTAGTTTCAGGACTAGCCACAAACCCTATTTTCCACGGAGTGTAACTCCAAAAATACAATGACCCACAAGTGAATTTTTTATCAAAACTACTTGGATATGTTTCCTCAACGGCCTCCCAATTTTACGGTCTAAATCATTCTAGAAAAAACGTTATTGGGAAAATGGTGAGATGACATGTAAATAACATGCCTTAGAAAGCATCATCAAAAGAATTTATCCTCCCTTGCATTTTGGCCTTCTTTACTTCATCTTCCCTCTGAAATTCGGCTTATATATCCTTTGGTTACCTCAGTCACTTGTAGATATTCAATATACTCAAGTGTGATTAAAATGAGATACCCTTGCCTCTTATTTATACTTTTATATAGCTTCCTCAAGGGGTTACCTTCTAACCATCTTAAACCACTTTCCTTATTTTAGGGATAACCCACTTATAACCACTTGTCCACTTAGTAATTTCTCCATTAACTTTATTATTTAAATAAATAAAAAATTATCCACTTTGACTTATAGTACACTCATCACTTCACTTTATTATTTACCTTCTAAAATCTCTTAAACGACTTTCCTTATTTTAGGGCTAACCCACTTCTAACCACGTGTCCACTTAGTAATTTATCCATTAAATTTATTATTTAAGTAATTTATTTTGTATCCACTTTGACTTATAGTACACTCATCACTTCACTTTATTATTTAAATCATTTCTTCTTTGCAACCACTTTGACTACTTTGACCTTTTGGGGCTTCTAGATGACTCATGAGGGTTCTCCAAATTCACATGGTCATAACTCTCTAACCATGAGGATTTATGTGACGTTCCACATACCACCAGAAATGACATGACATGTACTATCCATTTAGAATGTCCTTACCTGAAAATATATCAAAAATCGTACCATTATCCATCAAACAAACCTAGATCCATTACCCAAACCTTTGTGCTACTGTAATTTTCTACTAGACTTTCTTCAAGGGTTGAAATCAATGAAAACCAACCCAATTAATCAACAATATCTCACTTTGGCATTGATGACAACACTCTGATGCGATACTGAAGTCATATCACTCATGCTCTCCCTATGACCATCTCTCCCCCTTGAACGATGCCTCTGTGCTCTGCATCTGATAAATCTCTCCCCCTTTGTCATCAATGGCAAAGGTATCTTTCCATCCGGGGTTTCTCCCCCTAACTGAACTATCCTTGGGGATACTCCCCCTGACTGAAATCTTCCTAAAACGGATCTCCCAACCTGAATTGTCCTCTTTATGGTGCTTCCTCGTGTAAATATAAGACATATAAGATAAGCATTCAAAATAATTCATTTTGGAATAGAAATTACTCCAAGTTTGTGGCAAAGATACTCAAAGGCTTCTCTTGGAAGAGGTTTTGTAAAAATGTTTGCCACTTGTTCCTTTGTGGCCACATATTCAACTCTAATGTTCTTCTCTGCAACTTGTTCCCATAGTGCATAATCGGCTTCTTTGAGATATTGATGGTTCTTGTATTATCACAATAGATTGGAATGGGCTCATCATACCAACCTGTATATATGTCAGAGTTTGTTTCATCCATAGAACCTGTGTACAACATGTTGCTGCTGAAATATACTCTACCTCGGTTGCAGATAAGGATATTGATGATTGTTTCTTTCTTAGCCATGATACTAAACACTCACCCAAGTAGAACGTTGATCCATTGGTTCTTCGTTGGTCATTAATGCAACCTGCCCAATCTGCATATGTGTAGGCAATAAGTCATAGATCATTTCCTTTTGGATACCATAATCCAAACTCTTATGTTCCTTTGAGATATCTAAAAATTATCTTCACTGCAAATACATGTGATTCATTAGGTGTTTCTTGAAATCTCACCACCTGTCCAGCTTCCTGCATTACATCTGGTCTGGATGTTGTCACATACAGTAATATACCAATCATTGACCTGTATTTCCTATGGTATGTAAACTTTGAGTTATCATCTTTGCTCAACTTGCAATTGTTTTGCATATGAGTGGTAATTGGTTTGCAATCTTCCATTCCTAACCTCTTTAGAATTTCTCTGATATACTTAGTTTGAGAAATAAAAATTCCTTGGTTGCTTTGACATATTTGAAGACCCAAAAAGAAGGATAGTTTTCTGAGTAATGACATTTCAAATTCATTATGCATATCCTTTGCAAATTTCTGGCTTAACCTCTCATCATTGCTTCCAAAAATAATATCATCAACATAAACTTCAATTAATAAAATATTATCTTGAGTTACCTTGATGTAAAGGTTGATGTCTGCACTTCATTTTTTGAACCCTTCTTGTTGTAGATGTTTATACAGTCTAGAGTACCATGCTCTAAGAGCCTATTTTAGACCATACAAGGCCTTATTCAATTTACACGCATAATCTGCATTCTCTGAAAACTAAATCCTTCTAGTTGTTCAATGTAGAATTCTTCTACAAGTTCCCCATTCAAAAAAGATGATTTCATGTCCATATGATACACTTTAATATTCTTGGAGAATGCATAAGCTAAAAGCAATCAAATTGCTTACATTCTGGCAATTGGGGAAAATGTCTCTTCAAAGTCGATTCCTTCAACCTGTGTGTATCATTTACATACCAATCTATCTTTGTTCCTTGTAACATGTCCATCTTCATTCAATTTATTTCTGAAAACTGACTTTATGCCAATCACATTCTTATTCTTTGGTCTTGTAACCAATTCCCAAGTGTCATTCTTCTCTATTTAATCCAAATCTTCATCCATGGCCTTATTCCAAAATTCATCCTTGTTGGCCTCTTCAAAACTGTTTGGTTCAATCATAAATGAGAGTGCTATGTGCATTTGTTCTGGCGAACATATTCTTCTTCTAGTCTCAACTCCTACATATTTGTTTTCGATAATCTGATATGAAGGATGATTCTTTCGTACTCATTTTCTAGGTTTCTTTGGAGGAACTTGTTGAAATTATCTTCTACTTTTGTCTGATCTTATTCATATTCCTCTTCTACTTCTTCTTCATCTTTATTTCTTCTTCGTAAAGTTGTTCCACTGATTCATTTTCTTCTTCCTTTGATTCTCATCCACCTGTTTTATCAATTGTTACATTGATGCTTTCCACAACTTTGTTCAATCCCAGATTGTAACACTTGTATGCTTTCCTTGTACTTGAGTAACCAACAAGTACTCATTTCTCCACATGAAAGTCAAACTTTCCCATTCTGCCATCTTCTCTTTTGATGTAGTATTCGCTTTCAAATACTCTCAAGTGCTTCACATTTGTTGGTCTTTCTTTCCATAGCTGGTAGGGAGTTTTTTCATTGTTGTTTCTGTGTATTACTCTATTTTGAATGTGAACTATTGTATGCATTGCATGTGTCCAAAAAATATTTGTCAATTTGGAATCCATTAGCAATGTTTGAGCCATTTCCTGTGTAATTAGCATCCATAATGTTCTTTTGTCGATGAACCAATATATGAATCCATGCTCTCGTCCACTGTCATATATTTGTCCAAACCTGCTAACTATTCTTATGAATCCATCTCTGTCCATACTATCCAAGACTCTACTACACAATTGTCCATAATGTTGACCCATTTATCACTATACTATCATGAAGTCTTCACTACTACAATTTATTGTACTTCTGCTAACTGACTGCTCTAGTCTGTCTTCTCAAACTCTACAAGCTACTCGAAGGATGGTTCTTTGGTCTGTCACAACTATCGCATAGACTCCCCATGTCTAATATTCATATTACCTGGGAGTCTCTAAGTTAGATGGCTCAGAACAATTTCTGCGTTGATGTGTATTCATCATCATATTCATTGGTAGATTCATCATCTCTCTAAGCTCCGAATTCTTTCTTTCTGTCCATGGATTCATATTTCACTACAATGCCTGAAAGTACAATCTCTTGAACATGTTCCTTATTTACCTTTCCTTCTTTTCTTTCAGTTACTTTCCAAACCTCTTTGTATATGACATCTTTCTTTTTCTCTATAGAATTTTCTTCATGTCGTTTTATTGCCAATCTTCCGATCTCTGGGACCTGGTCTTTGTTCAATTGTTCTTCATGTTTTCTTATCCATACTTTCATATATTTGATATCAGTGTTCTCTTTCATGGAAGTATTGATCATTCTTCTACAATCACTAGCTATGTGTCCATAGTTATGACATTTGTAACATTCAATGTTATGTGGGGCCACATAGGCATTTATTGCTTGAACATTGATTTTATAATCCCTACAATCTACAACCTTATGTCTAAAATTAGTACAATAAAAACAATGACTATAAAATAAATTTGCATACTGATCAGAATCTGGACCAAGGGATCAAAATTTGCTCAAATTTCAAAGTACTCGGAATGCGACGAAAACGGTGCCATTGCGTCTGTCTCGTCTTCCTGATTCCGGCGGTATATTTACTTTCTCAAACGAAGTCCGTATGGAGAAGATATCACGATCTATTCGCCGAGCCAAACATGCAAAAAAAAATTATGCTGACTGTACCTGTCCGTACAGTGGTGACGTGGCAGGTCCGTACAGTCCATACGATGACCGTACAGTGTTGACGTGGCGGTTTGTGATTAGTGGCAGTTGGACAAATCTGGTTGCGACACGTGGCATCAGTTTGGCGAATGGTAGGGTGCCACGTGGCCCTATCAACGACTGCCACGTGGCACCCATTTATTGGTTGTTGGTGTTTGGTGTTTATTAAAATTATATGGAGGCCGCGGGGTTCAACCCCCGGACCTCCCCACCGGTGAACGCTTTAACAAACTCCGCCTTACCATCGCGCCCCACTTTAGTTCTTAATATATATATATGCATTCATATATATTTAACTTTGAATTATGTTGCAAATGGCGGGGGGTCGGGCCAGGGCTTAGCCCCGACCCCGGTTATATGTGTGACATGTGACCACTATACAATTGTTTGCGCGCGCGGGGGATTTTTAAATTATATAGCCCACGGTTTTAATTTGTAAAACATGTGACCAATACTATTGTTAAACGGCGTGCGTGCGGGGTTTTGTGTTGAGTTTAGCCCCTGGTTCCATTAGTTTTGCATATGACCACAGCCCGGAGTTTATGCACGCAGGGTTTTATAAACCACAGTTTATACTATTTTAAATGTGCGTGGATTAGAACAATTTTTAAAACCCACGGTTGTATTACATTACACATGTGACCACACTTTATACAAAACGCGCGCGGGGGTGTTTTGGGTTATAGTTTTGTGTTAAACGGTTATGCAACTACACACCCGCCACTTGTCACAGGTACGTTGAACGGTGGCACTTAGCCCCTTTTATGCGCGGGACGTGGCCATATGGTCCCCCCCCCCATGCGCCCAATACCTCCGACCTTGGGGGCTCTAATTCCGCTAACGGTGCGACAATTTGGCACCAATTTCGGAAGACGCGCATGTGCTGATTTTAGGCACGAAAAATGCCCAGAAGCTAGGTTCACTCACACACAGGTGCGAAATGGCGATCCAAAGACAGGAAGCTTGAAGGGAAAAATGGCAGGAGGCCTAACTTCTTGAGTTTTTGGCCAAATGAGGTGCCGAAAAAGCCCAGCTAGGGGTTTTTGGACGTTCTGAGTCCATTGGCACTGTTTTCACAGGCATTTGAAGACTCCTTTTGCAGGTTTTTAACCATTGAAGTTTGAGAAAGCTTTAGGGAGCTTAAAGCCCTCATTGTTTGAGGCCTTGCTCAGATGAGCACATGTCTATTTTTTGAGACTGAATAGTCATTTTTGACTAATTATTATGCTCTGAACACATTGGGATAGGTTTCAGATCCATTGGAGGACTTTTACAGGTGTTTTTTTCACAGAGAATCTCAGGGAAGCTTGGAGGCCACATGTAGAAGAGGTCCTGATTGGATGAGACAAGATCCATTTTCAGAGTTTTAATAGTCATTTGTGGGGTTTTTATGTATTTTGAACCCAATGGTACAGTCTGTAAATCCATTGGAGTTGAGTAGCATCTTGTAAAAGAACATTTGACAAACTAATCCCAAAGAGCCAAGTCCATTGAAGGAGGCTCAAGGAGATGTAGCCCAGAGAGGGGTGAACTCCTTTATCACCTTGTTATTGTTGTGAGTTTGTTGTGTTATTTGTTGCACTTTATGTTGCTGTGTATTGGCTTATAGCACCTAATTAACCTTTTAAAAGAACATTTCCTCACACATGAACATTGACAAGAAGAAGCATGAACTTAACACATAAAACATCTTGCATATTTTAACACATGAAGCAAGGTCCTGTAAGGTTTATTTTATTGAAGTAGGGGGTGCTTGCATAGCATAACAAGTCATCCTTCTATTTTCAGATCACATACCTGGGAGTGAATGATCTTCTTTGTGGTGTAGTCCTTCTAAATTTCTTCCTTGACTGATCATGATCATGATTGAAGCTTCTTTGTGGCTTGAACATGGATGGTCTTATTGAAGATGTATCTTCAATAGTTTTCTTAGATTCTGGTTTACCATGATTCCTTCCTTTGAGTATCTCTACATAACTCTATCTATTTTCTTCATTCTTCTTTTCTAGAAACCTAGAGTGTCTCTCTTCGTTCTCTATAACTATTGTGGATGTTTTTGTCTCTTCAACATTCTTGTTGAGCTTGACGATTTTACTTCTCAATGTGACAACTTCTTCTTCAAGCTTCTCAACCTCTTCTTCTTTCTTCATTATCTGAGACTTCATGACTTCTTCTATTTTTTTTGCTTCTTCAAGCTGGATTTTTAATGTGATTATTTATTCTTCAAGTCCTTTCTCTTCTTGACCAAACTCTATCTCAAGCTGGCTTAGATCGTTAGTTCTATCCTTAAGATGATTTGTTAATATATTCTCTCTCATTTATGTTTCTTCCTTCTGTCATGCTATGTTGACTTCCGAATACTACTTTTGATATTCAAGATTTTCTTCGATCTTTCTAGCTTCTTCTAGTTGAGTTATTAAGTTATCGATGACCTGTTGGGTTTCTTCAAAACTATGAAAACTTTCCTTTTGTTTCATCAATTCCTTTTTGTGTGACTTGTTTTCTTCTCTTATTTCATCTAAAGCACTAATCAATTATGCTTCATAATTGTCTTCCTTTTCAATTAGTTTTTCTATCTCATTTCCTTCATGGAATTCTATTTCAAGATGTCTGTGTTTTTCACAATTAAAGAAAAACAACATACCTTTGTGATGCAGGAGCATCGTCAACGTCAAGCGAGCGTGGGGAAAACACAACACATTTTGAGCACATGATAAATTGTTTAAAAACTTTTGAACATTGGATGCACCAAACTTAAATGTGATAGTTAAGGAGAGGCATACTTATATATTGTAAAGGAACTTGAGCGATCCACTCTCGTCCATAGTAGGTAGAAAGCATTTATGTCAGTAGGTAGATTTGAATTCTTTGATTAGATAGTTTTAGGAGTGGAGGGAAAACGGATAGACACCCTCATTGTGTAATTGTAACATAGAAGGAGGATACCAATTGAGGGCATAGTAGTGAGGAACATTACCAAGAAGGATAAGAGAGCATATAGAGCTAGAACAGAGAAACTGTAAATTGGAAAACACCCATGTACAGAGATTACGTTAATAGAAGAAGTATTAATTCAGATTCATGGCATTGTAGTGTTTCTTGTATGTGTATTTTGAATGGTATGTTCATAATTTTACTCTTTCCATTATACATTTGCTTTCTATGATGTGTATGGATGATTTCTTGTTAAATGTTTGAAGTCTGAGAGAGGAAAGGGTAAATGGAAATGACTTTCAATTGTTTCTCTGTCTGAGTAAGGATTCCTGCAAGGAGTGCAGTTGAATAGTCTGCAAGGTGTGCGTTGACAAAGGATTCAGAGATTTGTCTCTGGAATTCTCAGACATGATAGCTTTTGTTCTCATTTTCCTCAAAGGAGCAGTAAGGCACAAGATTCATGCAATGTGTGCACATACCAAGCTTGAATCCAGGGTTTGAAACTGGAAAATCTATTGAAGGATTTGTCGTTGCAAGGAGTGCGCGGAGTTGAAGAAATTCAACACTGAAGAAATTGAAGGTTTTCCGCAAGGAGTGCATGCAGGAGGTTCTTGAGAGGCTGGAAGTCATGGGATACCTCTGAAGGATTCGAACCTACTAAGTCGTCGAAGGGAAAAGACAAAAGGCCAAAATACTTTGTAGAGGATTAGCGAAATCTCGCCAGCCATCTGATCTCATAGAGAAGCAAGGAGGTTACGATTGTGTCCAGAGTTTCAAGCTCAGGAGATCGTGAGTCATTGGATCCTCACCTAGTTACCCGTCAGCTGTAGGATCTGACTAGAGTTGCACGAGGGTTAAACTCTCGCAGGCAGAGTGAAGGTCCCGAGAGGCATCAGGATATCGAAAGTCCTGTGGACAAGAGGTCGGATAAATCCACGGTGAAAACCCTGAAATAGATCAGAACTACCCATCAGTTGAGACACGTGGCAGATATCGGGAGTCATCAACATCTCGGAAGTGTAGAGACCAAGAGTTTGAGACTTTATAAGTCTCGAACTAGTGAAAGAATCACAGTCGTTGATCTAAGGAAGGACAAGTGTCGCACGATCATCCAATTCAGAGATCCAGACATCGGGACTCACATAGGTGAGCATTTTTTACTTCACATCAGGTGAAGTCCGAGATTTGATCTGGATAGTCCATCCATTTGGGACATGTGGCGGAAATCTGAGAATTTGGGGTTCGACATTTCACGAATCCTGAAGACAGGAAGCACGGGCATTTTGGAATTGTGAAGTCTGGAACCCCGATAAGGAGGAAAGTTCTATTGTGGGGCCAGTTGTCATCATATCGGAAAATCATAACTCGAGAGATCGGAAGCCTCGAGGAAAAATGGCTTTCGACATTTGAAACCCCGAAGTCCCAAGGGAGATCAAGGACCGTTGGTCTAGTAGATGATCACGATCATTGATCGTGTTTAAGGAAGAAGGGGGTTCCTAGTTGACGTCATATCGGGATTCGGAGGATCGGGGATCCTGAGGATAAGAGGTCCAATACATTTCGGCATCCGAAAAACCGAAATCCCAAAAGGAGATAGGACTGTGGTCGTATAAGGGGAGGTCATATGGACCAAAAGTCTAGCCCAGGGGGATAAATGAAGTTAAATCATCTTGGGATATCGGAGATCGGGAAATCGGGAAGACAAAGGTTTGTGACATCAGGGATTGCAAAACCCCAAAGCCCAAAATTTTATTTTCTGTTGTGAATGGAAAAGCGATCGGGCCTAAAGGATGTAAAGAGCAAAGAATCCCTGTGAGTTGATTTTAGTAGAGATTCTGAGGAGGAATCAAAGAGTCACTTTAGCTTGAAGGTGGAATTAGAATGATCCTTAAGACCGGGAATTCAACGCAGAGGCCTTTGCCGAGGCAGAGGGTGCATCTGCGTCAGGTTTGGTATCAGAGCACAGAAAGGTTCTTTGCTTTCTGTAGTAGAGAAGAAGATAATTCACCATGTCGCCAAGGAGAAGGGACAGACAAACACCCGATCCACCAGAGGAGAGGGAAATGTCGAGAAGAAGAGGTAGGCAGATGAATGATCCAGCCATGGAAAAAGAAATGCGTGATTTACGCGCCAGACTTGAGGACATGGAGATAGCATAGAGACGCACAGTCAGTGTTGGGGATCTTAGTGATTCCGAGAGTGAATTTGAGGCTGAGCATGAGGAAGAAGTTGCAGTTGAAGATGCAACAAACGAACGTTTGATTAAAGCTATTGAAAGAATGGGTGCAAGAGCGAAAATGGACATTCCAGTTTATGAGGGAAATTTGGATGCAGAGGAGCTTATAGACTGGATTAGAGCTCTGGACACATACTTTGACTATGAAGATGTCGAAGAGGACAAGAAGGTCAAGCATGTTGTCACTAGATTGAAAGGACATGCAGCATTGTGGTGGGATGAACTACAAGCTGACAGACGCTGCAAGGGCAAGCAGAAGATCAAAAGTTGGGATAGAATGATCGCGAAGATGAAGGCGAAATTCATCCCCAGGGATTACCAGATTACTCTGTTCAGGAGAATGCAGAACCTGAGACAGAAGCTGATGACAGTGAAAGAATACATTGAAGAATTCTACAGGATGAACATCAGGGCAGGTCATCGGGAAAACGATGATGAAAAAGTTTCCAGATATATGAATGGCCTGAGATACGACATTCCGGATGAGATGAGCATGGTAACCATCTGAACCGTGGAAGATGCTTATCAAATGGCTCTGAAAGAGGAAGAGAAGCTGAGCCAAAAGAAGGGTCAGAGAGGCCGAGGCAGAAGTCAAGCTAGGGGAAAATCAGTTGTCCAAGATAAAAATTAGAAACCCAAGGAGGACTGGAAGAAACCTCAGGCTTGAACTGAAAGAGGTGGAGCCTCACAGAGAGGGAAGCATACCGAACAGAGAGGAGATTATGCTGATAATAATATTTTTCCTCGTACTAGAGGTAGAGGAAGAGGAAGAGGTGGAGTAATAAAATGCTTCACGTGTGGAAAGAATGGACACAAATCTTATGAATGTCCAGACAAGAAGAAAGAGAGTGGAGAGACTCACATCGCCGAAGCATAGAGGTGAAATGTTGAAGTAGAAGATGTTGAAGGCGGAAGATCGTTGATGATGCGAAAAGTTCTCTTAGCACCAGAAAAGGAGGTGGAGAGTTCGATACAAAGAAACAGACTTTTTTGAACTACTTGCAAAACCAAGGACAGGGTATGCAAGGTCATTGTGGACAGTGGTAGCACAGAATATCTCGTTTCAATGGAGATGGTAGAAAAGATGGAGCTGGAGACGATTGATCATCCAAGCCCATACAGAGTTTCATGGCTACAAAAAGGACATCAAGTAACTGTCACTAAACAATGTTTAGTTGAATTTAACATAGGAGCGTATAATGATAAAATACTCTATGATGTTATTCCCATGGATGTTTGTCATCTATTGCTGGGTAGACCGTGGCAATATGACAGAAATGTGATTCATGATGGGAGGATGAACACATACACCCTAGAAAAGAATGGGAGAACTCACATGTTGCTTCCAATCAAAGATAAGGAAGTGAAACATGAAGTAAGTAACATTGTACTTATCATGAGTGGGAAGGAACTCCTTAACAAGATCAAGAAGGAGGAACCACAATTCATTGTGGTCAGGACGCCAACAATTGTTTTAACCAGCACAAGAGTGGATGATTTACCAGAAGAAGTTCAGGAACTGTTGGAAGAGTTCACTGACATAGTAGTGGACGAACTACCCTGTTCGTTGCCACCGATCAGAAGTGTGATTCATCATATTGATCTCATACCAGGATCTAGTTTTCCAAACAAAGCCGCGTACAAATTGACGCCGCAAGAGAATGAAGAGGTCAAAATACAAGTCCAGGAGTTGTTGGACAAAGGTTTGGTTAGGGAAAGCTTGAGTCTGTGTGCCATTCCAACAGTACTCAGTCCGAAGAAAGACGGAGGCTGGAGGATGTGTACTGATTCAAGGGAAATTAACAAGATAACCATCAGGTATAGATTTCCATTACCAAGTATGGATGATCTGATGGATTGCTTAAGTGGAGAAAAAAAAAATTGAAGATTGATTTGAAAAGTGGATATCACCAAATTCGTATGAGGGAAGGTGATGAATGGAAAATAGCCTTCAAGACTAACGAAGGGTTGTACGAATGGCTTGTTATGCCATTTGGTTTAACAAACACACCAAGTACCTTCATGAGGTTGATGAACGAAGTCCTGAAGGAGTTCATCGGAAAATTTGTCATTGTGTATTTAGATGACATACTGATTTTCAGTAAAACAGTGGCAAAGCATCTGAAGCATTTGGCTATAGTGATGGAGAGGCTACAGCAGGAGAAGTTGTTGATAAACATGAAGAAGTCCTCATTCATGAATACAAAGCTCATTTACTTGGGATTTGTTATTTCTGCAGATGAGTTGAGGATGGATCCAGATAAGGTGGAGGTAATCAAGAATTGGCCATCACCGAAGAATATCTTTGAGGTGAGAATTTTTCATGAATTGGCTAATTTCTACTGAAAATTCATTAGGAATTTCACTGGAATTAGTGCATCGATGATGGACACAGTGAAGAAAAGACACAAGTCTTTTCACTGGACAAAATAGGTTGAGAAGATTTTTAATCTGTTGAAGAGGAAAATCACGGAACAACCAATTCTGGTGTTGCCTGATTTCAAAAAAACATTTCAAGTGAAATGTGATGCAAGTGGATTTGCAATAGGGGAAGTCTTGAGTCAATAAGATAGGTCGATAACATACTTCAGTGAGAATTTGAATGAAGCGAAGGTGAAATACTCCACATATGATAAGGAGTTCTATGCTATTATACAAGCATTGAAGAAGTGGATACACTATTTGATTCTAAAGGAGTTTGTCTTATACAGTGACAATCATGCACTGCAGTTTGTAACTCAACAGGAAAAGTTGAATCAAAGACATGTCAAATGGGTTGAATATATGTAGAATTTTACTTTTGTGGTTAAACATATTTCTGGTACTTCTAACAAAGTTGTTGTTGCTTTGAGCAGGAAGTGTTTTCTATTATAGGAGTTCAAAGTCAAAACGTTGGGTTTTGATGACCTCAGGGACATGTACAGAGATGATCCATATTTTAAAGAAGCGTATGAAGTAGCTGAGAATCCAATTCTCAGGGATAGAAGCCAATGGACAGAATACATGATCCAGGAAGGATTATTGTTCAAAGGTAATCAGTTGTGTATTCTGAAATGCTCCATGAGGGAGAATTTGTTGAAGGAGAAACACAGTGGAGGATTGGTTGGGCACTTTGGTCATGAAAAGACATTCGCAAAGTTGAAGGAGTCATATTTTTGGCTGGGAATGCGATCAAACATCAAGAGATTCATGGACAGATGTAGAATTTGTTAGCATTCAAAGGGAAGGAAACAGAATGCAGGGTTTTATCAACCATTTCCCATACCTGAGAGGTCGTGGGATGCAATTAGCATGGATTTCATATTGGGGTTGCCAAGAAAACAAAGAGGATTTGACTCGATCTTTGTGGTGGTGGATATATTTTCCAAGATGGCACACTTCATTCCATGTCAGAATACCATTGACGCAACTCACATTGTGAACCTGTTTTCCAAAGAAGTCATTCGACTTCACGGCTTGCCAAGGAGCATAGTTTTGGATTGAGATACTAAGTTCGTAGGACACTTTTGGAGGACCTTATGGAAGAAGATCGAACTAACTTGTCATTTAGTTCAGCTTATCATCCTCAGATGGATGGAAAGACAGAAGTCATAAACAGGAGTTTAGGAGACTTGCTAAGGAGCTTGGTGACGGAACACCACAGCCAGTGGGACAACAAATTACCACAGGCAAAGTTTGCTTATAATGACTCAGTTAACAGAAGCACAGGACAAAGTCCATTTCAAATTGTTTATGGCATGCAGCCGAGAGGAATTTCTGAGCTGAGAGATTAAGAAAAAATTGCAACTAGGAGCGCTAGTGCAGAAGATTTCGTAGAGGTGATGAAAGAACTTCACAACCAGGTGAAGGAGAGTTTACAAAACTTGAGCCAAGAGTATAAACGAAGAGCAGATCAACGCAGGAGACAAATTTAGTTTGAGGTTGGTGATTTGATTCTGGCACATCTGAGAAAGGAAAGGTTCCCGAAGGGGACATATAACAAACTAAATATGAAGAAGATTGGACCATGTAATGTCTTGAAGAAATTTGGAGCAAATGCTTATGAGATTGAATTACCCGATGGGATCGGAATTTCTCCGATATTCAATGTCTCACATTTGTACCCATACAAAACTGGGGAAGCAGGAACAAGTGATGAACAACCAGAGATCCAATGGATAAAGCAGATGCATGTTGCAGAAAGGCCGCAAATGGAAAGCATACTAGACAAAAGAGTTGGCCAGAAGACCAGGTGGAAACAATACTTTGAATACTTGGTCAAGTGGAAAGGACATCCAGTTGAGATGCCAGCTGGGAGAATGAAGAAGAGATTCAAAAGCATGGACAGACCGTGTGAGAGCTCATGGACAGGAGCCCATGAAAATTTTCAAGCGAGGGAGTATGATGCAGGAGCATCGTCAACGTCAAGCGAGCGTGGGGCAAACACAACACATTTTGAGCACATGATAAATTGTTTAAAAACTTTTGAAGATTGGATGCACCAAACTTAAATGTGATAGTTAAGGAGAGGCGTACTTATATATTGTAAAGGACCTTGAGCGATCCGCTCTCATCCATAGTAGGTATAAATCATTTATGTTAGTAGGTAGCTTTGAATTCTCTGATTAGATAGTTTTAGGAGTGGAGGTAAAATGGATATAGACACCCTCATTGTGTAATTGTAACATAGAAGGAGGATACCAATTGAGGGCATAGTAGTGAGGAACATTACCAAGAAGGAGAAGAGAGCATAAAGAGTTAGAACAGAGAAACTGTAAATTGGAAAACACCCATGTACAGAGATTAAGTTAATAGAATAAGTCTTAATTTAGATTCATGGCGTTGTAGTGTTTCTTGTATGTGTATGTTGAATGGTATGTTCATAATTTTACTCTTTCCGTTATACATTTGCTTTCTATGCTGTGTATGGATGATTTCTTGTTAAATGTTTGAAGTCTGAGAGAAAAAAGGGTAAATGGAAATGACTTTCAATTGTTTCTCTGTCTAAGTAAGGATTCCTGCAAGGAGTGCAGTTGAATAGTCTGCAAGGTGTGCGTTGACAAAGGATTCAGTGATTTTTCTCTGGAATTCTCAGACGGGATAGCTTTTGTTCTCATTTTCCTCAAAGGAGCAGTTAGGCATAGGAGTCATGCAATGTGTGCACATACCAAGCTTGAATCCAGGGTTTGAAACCTGAAAAACTATTGAAGGATTTGTCGTTGCAAGGAGTGCGCAGATTTGAAGAAATTCAGCACTGAAGAAATTGAAGGTTTGTCGCAAGGAGTGTGTGCAGGAGGTTCTTGAGAGGCTGGAAGTCATGGGAGACATCCGAAGGATTCGAACCTGCTAAGTCGTCGAAGGGAAGAGACGAACAGATAAAATTCTTTGTAGAGGATTAGCGAAATCTCGCCAGCCATCCGATCTGATAAAGAAGCAAGGAGGTTACGGCTGTGTCCAGAGTTTCAAGCTCAGGAGATCGTGAGTCATTGGATCCTCACCTAGTTACCCGTCAGTTGTAGGATCTGACTAGAGTTGCACGAGGGTTAAACTCTCGCAGGCAGAGTGAAGGTCTCGAGAGGCATCGGGATATCGGAAGTCCTGTGGACAAGAGGTCAGATAAATCCACGGAGAAAACCCCGAAATAGATCAGAACCGCCCATCAGTTGAGACACGTGGTAGAGATCAGGAGTCATCGTCATCTCGGAAGTGTAGAGGCCAAGAGTTTGAGACTTTATAAGTCCCGAACCAGCGAAAGAATCGCAGTCGTTGGTCTAAGGAAGGACGCGTGTCACACGATCATCCAATTCGGAGATCCGGACACCAGGACTCACATAGGTGAGCATTTTTTTACTTCACATCAGGCGAAGTCCGAGATTTGATCTGGACTGTCCATCCATTTGGGATGCGTGGCGGAAATCCAAGAATTCGGGGTTCGGCGTTTCGCGAATCCTGAAGACAGGAAGCATGGGAATTTCGGAATTTCGATGTCCGAAACCCCGATAAGGAGGAAAGTTCTATTGTGGGGCCAGCTGTCATCATATCATAAAATCGAAACTCGAGAGATCAGAAGCCCCGAGGACAAATGTCTTTCGGCATTTGAAACCCCGAAGTCTCGAGGGAGATTACGGATCGTTGGTCTAGTAGATGATCACGACTATTGATCATGTTTAAGGCGGAAGGGGGTTCCTAGTTGACGTCATATCGGGATTCGAAGGATTGAGGATCCTAAGGACAAGAGGTCCATGACATTTCGGCATCCGAAAAATCGAAATCCTGAAAGGAGATAGGACTATGGTCGTATAAGGGGAGGTCGTATGGACCAAAATTCTAGCCCAAGGGGCTAACTGAAGTTAAATCATCTCGGGATATCGGAGATTGGGAAATTGGGAAGACAAAGGTTTATGACATTGGGGATTGTGAAACCCCGAAGCCTGAAATTTTATTTTTTGTTGTGAACGAAAAAGCGATCGGGCCTAAAGGCTGTAAAGAGCAGAGAAGCCATGTGGGTTGATTTTAGTAGAGATTTCGAGGAGGAATCAAAGAGCCTCTTCGGCTCGAAGGTGGAATTAGAACGATCCTTAAGACCGGGAGGTTAGCGCAGAGGCCTTTGCCGAGGTAGAGGGTGTGTCTGCATCACTTTGGTGATTATGTACTCTTCATCTTCTGAATTTGTTTGACATGGTGAACATAATTCTTCTTGATTTGTATATGCATCTTCTTTGGAAATTTTTGAATCTGTGATGGTGAAGAATATATTCCATGTAACTTATCCCAAAGTTCTTTGGCTGAACATTTACCAACATTTTCTCTTACCAGATTAGGTAATCCTTCCCAGATGAAATCCATTTTTATTTTGTTATTCTTCTTCAATTCCTTCTTAGTTGCAGTCTTTTCCATTTTTTTAACTATCATATCCTGTAATGACTGATATCCAAATATAATTCCCTTGTGCCTGTAAAAATACTTTCCTCCTTTTGCTCCACATCTCATATTTTAAACCATTCTGACGATTAAACAATGGTACTTCATTCTCAAAATAATACATGATCTCCTTCCAGTGGTTAAATTGTTTCCTGAAGAAACTGGCTCTGATACCAATTGTTGCATTACTGAGAGGGGGGTTAAATCAATAATAGAGCAATCTAATCCTTTTTAACCACAAAATGCATGTGTTATATCAATGTAGAATTATCATCCAATAGTTGTAGAGTAAATAAACAAGGAACAAATGATAAATCATACACATACACAGTGCACCAGTGTTTTTACATGGAAACCGAAAGCAGGAGAAAAACACGGAATGTTTTTTCTTATATGTATTCAAGAATTACATTCATTGGAAGAACCCACTTCCTTTGTTTTCCAGCTCCAACTAGAAGGAAGCTCCAACCCCCTCGTTTCTCAAGCTACAACCTGAAGGAAGATCCAACTCCCAAGTCTTTGGCTACAACCAGAAGGAGGATACAACCCCCTATGTTCTCCGACTACAATCAAAAGGTGGCTACAACCATATGTCCTTGCCCCGTCCAACCTCCCTGAAATAAAAGTAGAATCATGGAACCATTGTCACACTATCATTGTGAGATATATTGTTGTAAACTTGTACCAATCAACATGTAATCAAATTGTACCATAAACAAGTGCATCAACCATGCACCAACCTATACCAGACAACATGTAATCATCATGTACCATAAACAAGTGCATCAACCATGCACCAACCTGTACCTCGACCTGTAATCAGTCTGTACCATAAACAAGTGCACCAACCATGCACTAACCTGTACCATCAACGAGTGCATCAACCATGCACCAAATATGTATGAATCATGCATCAAATACATATAAACTATGACTCATCAATATGTACCAACATCATCAACCATACACCTCATGTATGTGTCAAATCATAAACTACTTATATCAACCATGTACCCAA
>JZKD02S1911763.1:282929-307520 GCA_000966675.3 Picea glauca
ATTAATGTAATGATAAGAATAAAAAATAATAACAATTAATAACAATTGTTATTAATGTTATTATTCTTATCATTACATTAATAACAATTAATAAATTAATACTATTAATAATTTCTTAAAAACTTTATACAACTAAAGTTTTAATATATTATTAATAGTATTGATTTACTAAAGTAGTTTTAATACAATTAATTTAATTAATAATTTCCTAAAAACCCTAATCTCTTTAATTTAAAAACCTTCTAGAATTTTAGAGTCAACCCTAGATTTTAGACTTCTCCACCTCCCTCTAATTCACTATTTATCTATGCTCTTGAGACTTATCTTTACCCAGGCTTAGATGTCCTGATGATGGGTCCTGATATGGGCTCGAAACGTCAACCTCCGATAATCAATACCGTGGATCCTTCGAATCCTCAAAAGAAAAGTAAATCATTGTGTTAATGTGTGATTGATGATTAGAGCTAAGGAAACTACTTTTCTTTCCATCATTTATTGCATGTATGTCTTTCTAATAATCGTATCTCAGTCAACAATTGGAACAATAGCAAGTTAATGTATTAGTACTAGGCCTGTTGTAGGTGTAAGAATCATTGTCTGCATGCTTGAGTATGAGGGTTATCCCAAGCTCATCCTTCTTCAGTAGTTAAGTCCTTTTCCCCTTTGTTACCCAACTAGTTTATACTAGCATTTATCTTGTATCAGTCCCACCTATAAGAGATACAAAAAGAGAACATTTGAACTAAAGGAGGAGCTTTCACAAGAAGACATATTGTCAATCACTACGTAAATCCCATTTATCATTTGGTCGGATCACAAGATCTGGAGAACCATTCCACCATTAAAGGATGTAGAGTATAATTGGGCTTCAGTGGTGGGTTTGGTTCCTACTGTTGAGTTAAAGGGATTTAGGACCCCTCAACACAATTGGCGCTAGAAGGAGGGTTGAAGAATGAATGGTTGAAAATATTTTTAACACAATATGTCATACAACCTGTAGATTCAATACAACTTACATGCATGGCTAGTCATTCTCAAGACAACCCACACACACTGAGTACTCCTGAAATGAGTAACTCACCCCAGCAAGAGGAAGAACATATATACCCTGAGATACCTTACGCTCTTCCTCACAAGGAGTTGAATCAGTTCAAAAGAATCACAAGGGCTTACACTCGACAAATCGGAGCACTGCCCTTAGCTCAGTTACTTCCTCATAGAAAACAAGTAAGCAGACCAATGGTCGGTACCCCCGGACAGGTTTTTGTTCACACAGTATAAGACCTGATATATGTCTCCCTTACTGAAATTGAACATCCTCTCAATCTAATCCCTAAAACATCGACCGATAACTACTCCGAGCCTGATGAATTTTCTGACGAGGAAAGGTTTAACTCAGAACGATCAGCTTCAGGGTTGGATGACATGGAATATAAAAATGATCATAATGAAGAAAGGGGAAACCCACCTCAAAATAATCATCCTTGGTTGGCCATATATGCTCTGGCCATCCCTGGGTGAGTACATAACCTTCCCCAACATCCAAAAAAATTACTCCCTAAATTTGATCCTAAAACCTCAGGATTTCCTGAAGAACATATCAAAAAATTCATACTAGCTATTAGATTGATGAATGTCCAACATGAATATGTAGTATGCAGTCTATTCCCCTACACTTTTGAGAACTCGGCCTCCACATGGTATTTCAACTTACCTATAGGGTCCATAACTAGTTGGACGAAGTTTCAAAAAGATTTTCTAGGTAAATTTGCAGAAGAAACCACTACAGGAGCATTGATGACTAAGTTGTTCACCGCCACCATGAGTTCAAAGGAAAAGGTTAAAGACTTCAATCAAACATTCACCACTATCTTAAAAAAATTCCAACCCAAACCTAAACCCACTCAAGAGTTGCAAATCGAAGTATACGCTAATGCTCTCCCAGCTTCTATTTCCATGTTTTTGAAGAGGGATGCCAAAGAAACCTTAGCTGATAATTTTGAAGAATCCAAAATGATAGAATTCCAAAGGAAGGGATGTAAATAAGGCTAGGTCTCATTAGTTAAGAAGGACGTTCAATCTCCTCCCAAGAGAGAAATCCTGTTGACTAGAACCCCAGGGAAACAAACAAAACAAGGTCCCGAAAAGGGAAGTGGAGACATAGAATATCTACAATGCATGGCCAATAATTTTTCAAACAAAATCATAGACATGAAAAGAAGTGCAGAGGAAGGAAACCAAGGCCAAAGGCCCTATAAACCTTTCTTTTAAAGAAATCCATCGCTCAAAGCGATCGAACCTCCCTCAGCCAATTTAAACATCGATATGGGAAATGTAGCATATGCATATTTTTGTACTTATCACTAAGAGAAACACTCTGAAAGAGACTCCCACAATGGTTACATGCCATAAATTTGATGGCCAACTGGTTTCTAGATGAGTTTTCCCTAACCGAACAATCAAGCTGCTCAGTTATGAATATGTTGATCAGGAAGAAGTTGATCCACCAGAAGAAACAACCATGCTGATATGGGACACTGACATGCCAATTCCTTCTAAAGACCTATTTGAGGTTAAAGAACCACCCGCATAGTTCTTGGCTATGAAAACACGAAGTAGGGGTCAACCTGTCTCAAATGATCTTACTACTGCCCAAACTTCAGAAGGAAAACTAGCTCCCGATCACCCAAAAGCACCTTTTGTTCCCCGAAGAAATCCTATAAACATCCATACACGAGAATAACCCAAGCTAGACTACAACATAGTAGAAGACTTGAAAAATTTGAATGCAAATATATCGGTCATGGACATGTGTAGAATCCCTCAGCAAAAGGAATTTTTGTTACAAGCATTGAAATCAATATAATATCCTACAACAAGCACTGACCAAGGAGGAAATCTAACTCCCACTGATCTAAGAAATAAACCAACTATGAATGCTTGCTCTGAAGATAAGAAGGGAAAACCTTTTGTCCCACTGTTCCTTTTGACATTTGAAGTCTTCAACAAAAACCTCCATAATTGTTTGGTTGGCTCAAGAGCATCCTCTAATGTTATGCCATTGTCTATCTACAAATAATTAAACGCAGACCCTCTCAAAATAAATAAACATGTAATAAAACAGACAGAACCCAGGTGAATGTTATGGGAGAACTCAAATATGTAATGATCATAATAGAGACACACCCTAAATGTGTGCAAGTAATTGACATCATTGTAGTAGATATCCCATAATCTTATGGATTGTTATTGATTCGAGATTGGTTCGAGAAGTTAAATAGATACTTTAGTACAGGTTGGTCTCACCTTTGGCTGCCATTAAAAGGACACCCGAATATGATCATGATTGATAGGGAAAGATATCTGAAATATACGGTCATTGACTTAGAAACCCTTAACGAACCCTCATCGATAGATTTCCCCGTACTAGGAAATTATTCCTATGACTCCTATTTCGGGAATTTCTCCCCCCTCTCATATGATGTCCCTCTTACTCAAAACTCCAAAATAATGTTTCAAGAAAAATTGTCGATGACGGTAGAGGAAACCCTCTTCTGTCAGGGACCTGCGTTAGAAATCACGGAACAAATAAGAGGAAATGAGGAAAGTGGCAGGAAAAGGGAAACTGGTAATTTTTTCTCACCAATTTGGACCTTATACTTTGATGGATCTAAATCACAAGAAGGGTCAGGGGCAGGGTGCATCTTCATTGATCCAAAAGGTAAACGACATTTCCTATCCTATAGACTAGAATTCAAATGCACAAACAACAACATTGAGTATGAAGCTCTAGTGCAAGGGATAAAGAAATCCATAGACTTAAATGTTAAAGAATTGAAGGTTTTCAAAGATTCTGAAATCATCGTTAGACAAGTAAGGAAAAATATACATTGCAACTCTCCCCACCTGAGGAATTACCAATAGGAAGTGCATAGAGTAACAAAACATTTTGAAGCCTTCAACATTACAACGATCTCGAGAACAAAGAAAATTCTTGCTAATTCTCTGACCACCACTGCCTCAAGGCTATCACCTTTAAAATACTATGAAGCCTCCCAATTTACTGTGGAGCTACTCTACAAACCGTCGGTACCCAACAATATTTCTAATTGGAAGGTCTTTGAAGGAGACGAACATATCATAAACTTTTTGACCGATCAGGAGAATTTTAAAGACCTGGCCATTGACGATGAAATATTTCAGGAGAAATTAACAGAGACCGATTCTCGTACAGATCAACCAACCAAAAAACCAAGGTCTCATATGATACTGAACGAAGTAGCCAATTTAGAAAATATTTTTTTACTTAAGGGAAATATTCAAAGGGTCAATGCACACGAAGACGGGGAGTTCCTATCCCATGCACGAAACTATAAATCTAAGAACCCTGAAAAACCCCAAGAATATAAATCTCAGCAAGATAGTATCTAAAGAGGAAAGGAAGGCCTATCTCAAACTTTTCAAGAAATATCAATATGTCTTTGCATGGTCCTACCGAAATCTGAAAACTTATGATACTCGTATCATTCAACACACTATCTCGTTAAATTTTGAACTGAAACCCTTTCAACAGAAGCTCTAGAAGTACCACACATCCTTGGAGCCTCTCATGTGTCAGAATTTAAAAAAATTACTAGATGCTAAGATTATCTTTCAGTTTAGACACTATGCATGGGTAGAAAATTTGGTTCCTGTGAGGAAAAAGTATGGGGAGATCCGCCTATGTGTAGATTTCAGAAACCTCAACAAAGCTTCAAAAAAGGACAACTACCCAGTCCCACCAATGGAGCAACTCTTGCAGACCATTTCTGGTTGTGATATTTTCTCCCTACTAGATGGTTTTTTAGGTTACAACCAAGTTCTAGTTTCAGAGGAAGACCGTTTGAAAACTACCTTCTGAACCAAGTGGGGAACCTTCATCTATAAACGCATGCCCTTTGGGTTAATTAATGCAGGGGAAACCTTCCAAAGGGCCATGGACGTGGATTTTCGAGGATTAATCAACAAATACATAGTAATTTATTTGGACGACTTGACTGTGTATTCAAAGAATAAAGAAGTTCAAATCCAACACTTAACCTAGATTTTCGAAAGGTGTAGGAGATACAGTATATCTTTAAACCCTAAGAAAACTATCTTTGGTGTTGAGGAGGGGAAGATATTAGGCCATATTATATCTCAAGTAGGAATTCGCATAGACCCAGAATGAGTTAAGGCTATAGCTTAGATTCCATTACCCCATAACAAAAAGGCTATGCAATCCTTCTTTGGGAAAATCAATTTTGTGAGAAAATTCACCCTAGATTTCACTGATACTATCAAACCCTTACAAAAAATGATCCACAAAGATGTTGAATTTAAGTGGGATGATGAACGAAAGAGTGATTTTAGCAACATTAAGATTGCAATATCTCAGGCTCCAGTGTTACAAAATCCCAACTTTAGAAAATATTTATTCCTCTACATTTTTTCCTTCGACCAATCTCTAGTGGAAGGGTTGACTCAGAAAGATGATTACAATGAGGCCCCAGAATCAATTATGTGCACAAATATCCAAGGTGTCGAATTAAATTATCCTACTATAGACAAGCATGATTATGTGGTTTACAAGGTATTAAAACACTTCAGATATTACATCCTGAAGAATCATACAAAATTCATAGTCCTCACCTTGCAGTCTGATCCCTATTCACTCAAAAAAATATGGGGGAAAGAAGAAGAAACTAGATGGAAGTAGTCCAAGAATTTGATCTAGATATAAAACCTACTAAACTGGTTAAGGGACAAGGGTTATGAAAACTGGCAGTTGAATCCCAAGACCAAGTAAATGAAGACCCTGGATGGGAGAATGAATTGGCCTTATGGTGTGGTGAAGCTTCATACGTCTCCCCAGGGAAAGAGTCTTGGTACGAGAAAATGACTTATCTCCTACATCACGGGACTTGTCCAGAAAACCTAAACCTTAGGGAAAGGAGAACCCTTAGGTTAAAATCAACACAATATTGCCTCATAATTAAGTACTCTTCCGTGTTAATTATGATGGGGTACTTTTAATATGTCTCGAACATGAAGATGCAGACAAGGTTTTGAAGGCGCTCCATGATGGTCCCATAGGTGGAAATTTCGTGGGAAACACCATCGCTCACAAAATACTGAGAGATGGCTATTATTGGCATACTCTGTTCAGGGGTGCCCACACGTACGCTAGAAAATGCAAAACTTGTCAAATAAGCATGGGGAGGGAAAAGAGAGCAGCTGTCCTACTCCAACCTGTGGTTGTCTCTGGGCCATTAGAGCAATGGGGGTTAGATATCATTGGATAAATTACACCAATTTCTTCAAAATAACATAGATACATATTGACCTCCACAGACTATTTCAAGAAATGGTCTGAGGCCATCCCTCTAACTCATGTAAACGAAAAGGTGGTGATCCAATTCATAGAGCAACAACTGATCACAAGGTTTGGTATGCCTTCCGTCCTAGTTTTTGATAATGCAACTTACTTTTCTTCCACCTTATTAACAGATTTTTCTCTAGACAAAGGAATCATAATCAGATACTTTGCAAATTATTATCCACAGGGGAACATAGTGGCAGAATCAACCAATAGGAACCTAGTGATGATATTAAATAAAACAATTGAAGACAACTAGAGGAATTGGCATAGATCACTCCATAATGCCTTATGGGTTGATAGAGTAACACTCAAGGAAGCTATAGGAAATTCTCCATACTTTATGGTATACAAACATGAAGCCATTCTCCCGAATGGGTTATATCTTCCATCCCTTCAGCTTGCTTAGGATTCTAGAGGACAAACCTCATCAATTATACAACAAAGAATTGATACCCTCCTCATATTGGAAGAAGAAAGGGAGAAAGAAAAATCAAATCATATCTCATCAGAAAATATTTAAAAGGTGGTTTGATAAGCATAAGGCCAAAGAAAAGAATTTTGAAGTAGGATACAAAGTCCTAAAATGGGACAAAGCAAATGAACCAAAGGGAAAACATTCTAAGTTTCAAAATCTATGGATCAAACCTTTTCAGGTAGTCGAGAAAATTGGGTAGGCACGTATCAGTTGCAGAATCTAAGGGGGGAACCTGACACCCTCTCGTTGAATGGCCAAGCCCTAAAACAATATTTTCATTTAAAAAAAATGTGTGTGTGTGTTTTATAATGTTTTTTTTTTAGGAAGGCTAATTGTATAGTGCATTTTTTTTTTCTGTTTCTTGCTATAGTAATTATGTGCTTTTGAAGATTCTGTTTATCAAAACATTGGTTGACCTCAATTCACGTGATATGATGAACTCTATTCCTAACTCATAGCTTACATACAACACAAGAAGTGTTGTGAGACATGAGGTTGTTTTAAATAGTTTTCTATCTAACCTATAAATGAATAACCTTGAAAAATGATGAAGTGTTTGCATGGTGGTCTAGTAAAACCTTAAGGGAAAGATGGTAATATGGAAAGGACTACATGTACCTCGAATATAGAGATAGCAAAAATTCACCTTAACCATCTCATTTTTCAAATAACAAACATCCTCCTCTCCCACTCGCTCAGGGCATTCTGCCGAAATAAAATAAACTATATCAAATGAGCGTACAGTAGGAGAGGGTATGCAGATAAATACGTCAGGGCTATGGAATCTCACTGGCAGTGGAGCAAGGTCTATGGCATCGGGGTGACTTTGTCGGGGCTATGGATGCTCGCTGGTAGTGGAGCAACACCGTAGCAAGTGAATAAGGATAACTAAAGGGATTGGAACCAGTGAATTCTTTACTGAAATCTTTTCAAAGGGGGCATTAGTCATGGTTACAAGAAATGAAGGCAGAATAAAGGTTGAAAACCCCACAGGCAGACCTGGATGCATCGACTAGGGAATTTTAAATGTAAGGATAAAAAGGGCTCTGATAAAGACCAGTTAAGTTCTTAACTAGATTTTGCATCAAATGAGACCGAGGTAGGAAAAAAGATTCTACTTTCACCCAGTAAGTCGCCATTTGTTGAGCACTCAACACACCCTAAAAAATCCTTTATCAAATTCTTATTTTTTGGGTACCACTTGATATTATGCACTGTATTATTCATTTTCATTTTTGAGAAATGTGTTTTGTATTTGATTATCTTTCATGACTCTCATCACCTATTCAATTTTTCTTGAACTTATGAACTACACGATTAAAACACCTTAACACCCGAATAAAAAATCAACAGCCAAACACTTCACCAAACATGTTCAAGGTCGGTGTTAGAAGGAATTCAAAAAAGGAAAAAGAACCACTCGAAAAACCTCAGTTGTCGAGCGTCGATATTCATTGGCATTGAAAAAAGGAACTTTTGGTTTGCGCATAAAGATATCGCCGATAGTCGATTCCCCTTCAACATTGGTAAAAGACGAAGGGATAGGCTTTAATGAAGAACCAAAATACATCTCTAATATCCAATGCCCGATGCACTTTATCATAATCAAGGAAAACCTAGAAGGATCACAACAAACATTTTGACCGCGATAAAAGTTATCCCTGATTGTCGATCCCGATGTGTTTTCGACTTCGGTAGGCTAAGGTTTTTTTTAGAATGAATAACTTAAGGAAAGTCCTAACTTCGATTAATACATGTGAATTAAGTCATTGGTATTTAGTGACACGTGTCTTTACCCGATAGGAGAATCGTACGGTCCAATGTATCCCGAGTCATTATTGGTTCCCTAGGTCTAAGTCACACCTCCGAGTCAGATTTTCCACAACATCATTGTACGGTAAGATTGATCGGTGTAGGAAATTTTTGCAGGAGGACATCAACGAAAACGTTCATAACACATCCCTGATCCCCAATCCACCCACTGAGAGAGTGACATGATGGGACATTTTAGCATTAGATACTATCATATTTTGAGCATTTAAGGAGATAATTAATACCCTATCTTGCATTAGCTGCTACCTCATGCACTAATCAAAAGAACCATTTAAAATCACCGATAGACCACATCACCACCCTTTCCTCTTTCGTCAACCCATGATGAATTTAAGTTCTAAGTATTCAATGACAAATTTATTGAAAAATCACTCATAACCCGAATTGAATGGTTGATGTGACACAATAAAATCTTTTTGTTTAAAATCCCTTAAGCTATTGTGGACGAAGTCATTCTATGCATAAGGAAATTCCAGAGCATTCGAAGGAGAAAGACGATTAATTCGAAGGTTGCAAAAACCTCATGAGTATCAAGATAACCATATTTTATCAAGCTTCTCGGGTATGTATCCAAGTCTGTAAATTTGTTGGCTACAATTTATATTTGTTTATCTGGTTTTTTGACACAATCATTGAAATCATGTTTGAGTTGTAGGAACAATGCCACCGATAAATCCATCCACCAGAAGCTCGCCGAGAGAACCAAAGATAAAAGAACCAGAAATGAGCAAAGGAAGGGGTTGCAAGGCAGTTGGAGTACGTCCCTAGGCCAAATCCCATCATCAAGACAACAACAAAGAAGGTTTTCATCTAGCCTTTGACCTTTGGAAATATAGAGGCAAGCAATGGGTCCAATATGGCGCTCCCACATTGGGGATAACTCTTTAAGAGGATCAGCCAGGAGGAGTACATAAAACATGTCCCACACAATGATCCAAATGTAAGGGTGCTCAACGACTAGGTGTTCCCGGACATACTACGGTCGTACCTACATATGGTGGCAAGTAAAATCCCCATCTTTCCCTGTACAGAAGTCCCGAAGTGTCTCATCGACCACACAGAAACACATAAGTGTTTAATCAATGATGACAATGGTGGGTGTGTCAAGGTCTTCCTCCCTGTAGAAGTTCATAAGTATTACAAACTCAGAGACCCAGAGGATCAGCTAAACACATACTTCGTCCTAAGGTTCTATGAACGCCATGACACCAGCCGGGTGATGGCCTCATGGTGGAGGGAGGACAAGAAATTTACCAACCGGAGCACTGGTTGGTATGGGACAACTAACTTAAGGGAGCCATACGTCTATCTGATGTCTCTCATCTATCGATTGTTTGGAGAGAAATATTTCTCCAGGTTTTCAGAGGCATGGATGCCTTTGGCATACACACTTGTGATCGGTGGTTCCAGCTTCAACTCAAGAGAAATAATCTCTAAGAAACTAAGAATCTATGGGTAATAGTCCTAGGTGTCAAAGGAAGGGGAAGCACCAACATTTTACATGGATTCATACTTTCTCAATGTCATGTGTTCCAAAAACGTCTTCGTTGGCATGAATCTAAACTAGCATATTGTAGAACTCTTGATCCACATCTATTTCAGTGTGCTATGGAAAAACAGGTATAAGAAATATTACTCCCTCATCTGGGATGAACTCATCACCCAAATTTAATTTATTATTTTTAATAAGGAATGCCCAAGGCTATCGGTGGAAGCCAAAAATATGATATACAAGGTATACCATTGGTATTTAGACAAGCGTGCCACCTACATCAGGGTGTTCGGGGCCACTAGAGTGCCACATCTCCTACCATCTCATGTCCCAAACCCACTCATCATGGGAGAAATATGTTATCAAACCATTTTGCAGGGCTACAATGCCACCCTGGTCAAGGACAAGAAACATGCCTTCATACCCTATGGTTTCCATGTAGGGTTATCCCTGGTAAAGGACACCGCTCAAGCCAAACAAGAAGGGTTGAGCCAACTCGAATTCAGATTCCCAATGGGTAGATTCCAAAATCACGATCCAAAGGGCCTAATATTGAAACATGCTTTGGACGTTTCGTCCTACTGGTTGCATGCTCACGACAAGTTAGAAGACGAAGTCTTCAAAGAGAATGCCTAGGACTGGGATGAGGTGGTACAAAATATGGTTGACCTGAAAATGACCATGTTTAAGGCCATGAGTCTATATGAACAGGTGGAAACTATCGAGCAGTCAGCTCAAAAGGCCCTCAGAGCTCGGGAAGAAATCAGAGCGACAGAAGCAACGAAGGTTTCCCTAGTGACTCTGGTACAAAACAAAGAATTTTATTAAACACCGAAGGAACCGTCAAGGGTATTTATCCTAATTGAAAAGGAACATAGAGTAATTGATCAACTGGAAAATGATTCAGACCTCGTAGAGATGACCAGGGTCCCTGTCAATAACCCAGTCGAAAGCTGGGCAAGTCCAAGTGGTCCAGTGCCAATACAAATTGAAGACATCACTGGGTTAGATAGCCCTGAAGTTTCAGTGCCACAGGCCAAATCACTAGGGGACGTTTCATCTCGGCTAGAGATAGCAAGGACCTCAAGGAGTGCAAGTGCACCAAACTCCCTCCACAAATTAATAACAATCTATGATGAGGAGGAGAGTTCAGAGATTTCATTGGTGACTCCAATGCAGATCACTGAGGAAAATGAACTCGAGAAGGCATCTTCCCCAGCTCCCGATGCTCAAATTCAAAGTCTTCCAAAGAATGACCAAGAGGTCTAAAGTGTCTTAGACACTGAGTTTCTCGATGTCTCAGGGACCCAAGTAGATAGCCCAAAGGATGAGCTAGGGTCGGGTGAACAAGAAGAAGTTCCACAACAGGAAATCGACATCTCAATAGCCAATTATCAAGTAAGTGTCAAGCATGCCCCTGATGCTTCAATTTCAACTGGTACTTTACCTCTTGATGAGAAACAAATAGAGTTTGAATCGTCATAACATACGAAAGAAGTTCGAGAACCTAGTCTTGAATAGATATACACCATTGGAAGCCTAGGAAACATGATTACCTCGGGAGATCAACAAATCCCTGAACCTGTGGATGAGGTTGCTGATATACAATCCATATTCTATGATTGGAAGAGAAAATCCATCATGAACAGAACCACCAAGAAGAGGAGGCTTCCTCTGGATCACTCCATCCTCATCACCACAGGGGAGAAATTGATAAGCACAGAACATGCCAAGACATCCAAACTTATCGACGCATGGATGGAAATCACAGATGCCACCCTGGATAGAGTGAAGAAGTATGAAAAGGAGTTGTTCGTTGCGCTAAAGGAGTTGGAACATCTATGCCATTTGATGAAATATTATCAGGACTCCACACAGGCCATAGTGTTCTTGAGAAGCGAATTCCAGGATGCTTACAGTAAATTCACAAATGAGCGACAACTTTTCACTACAGAGATAGTCGATTTCCAAGAAGACACCCTCATGGAATTGTTGACATGAAAATATATGGAAATATGGTATGAGAAATCACACCGATCTATGGAAAGTATCGAGTACATCAGCGCAGTTTAGTAGGGCCGAGACTCCAAAGAGCACAACATTCGAGTACTCAAGGATAGTAGCATCGATCGCATAAATAAATCAACCAAATATTGGGTGAGAATGTCCCAAGAACCTCATCAAGAAATCCAATAGAAGTGGGTTGAGTGTGAAAATATATGGAGCAATATCAACTGGGTGATGAGAGACATCGACCTTCCATAATTTGGCACACCGGATGACTTTGTCGACTTGCATGACAAAGTCAAATTACATGCTGAAAAAGACTCATCGTGGGATGCAGAGATAACAAAGGTGATGAACATGGTGCCAGGAAAAGTACAAAAGTTCATGGAGCACTATATAAAGGCTCAAACAATTATACAACAGTTAAGTTCTAGAATAGTCAAATATCGGGCACAGCAGTGGAGATAAAGGAGATCCATTCGGCCCCGATGGACCAAAAAAAGTTCCCGTATGCCAACACGTGTAGGGAACTCTTCGTCAAATAGTCGGAGTATGAGAAGATTCATCCACTCAAGTGAGATCATTTGATGACTCTTATAAGATTGAGATATGAAAGTGCCATGTGGTGAGTTTTTGTTTTACTTATCTGCACTTTCGATAGTTATTTTTAGTTAATAATATGTTATAAATAAGAGGATCGACCTGTTAGAACAAGGTCGATGGTTTTTTCAAAGACCCTCATTTTTGGATTTGTAAATAACTATTTTGGAGCTGCATTAATTGAGAAGTCTTGGTTAGGACCAGAGACAAGTTTGTGTTTTTCATCAAAAGCGTGTGTGATTGGATCTGAAGAAGAATTATTTCTAATTTTATCTCATGAATGGATGTTGTAATGAATAAGAGTCTTTTAATCTATTGATAAGTTATCTGATTCAATATTTTGATAGTTCTTATCTTTAATGATGAAAAGTAAATCATTGTGTTAATGTGTGATTGATGATTAGAGCTAAGGAAACTACTTTTCTTTCCATCGTTTATTGCTTGTATGTCTTTCTAATAATCGTATCTCAGACAACAATTGGAACACTAGCAGGTTAATGTATTAGTACTAGGCCTGTTGCAGGTGTAAGAATCATTGTCTGCATGCTTGAGTATGACGGTTATCTTGAGCTCAACCTTCTTCAATAGTTAAGTACTTTTCCCCTTTGTTACCCAGCTGGTTTATACTAGCATTTATCTTGTATTGGTTCCACCTATAAGAGAAAATACAAAAAGAGAACATTCAAACTGAAGGAGGAGATTTTGCAAGAAGACATCTTGTCAATCACTATGTAAATCCCATCGATCATTTGGTTGGATCGCAAGATCTGGAGAACCATTCCACCATTAAATGTTGCAGAGTATAATTGGGCCTTGGTGGCAGGTTTGGTTCCTACTGTTGAGTTAAATGGATTTAGGACCCCTCAACACTGTGATTATACTATTATATGTTTATGATTTGTTCCTGACAGGTGCAGAGCCTCTCATTATTTAGTGTAAGAAGGAGCTAGCCTCAGAATTTGATATAAAGGATCTTGGTCTCATGCACTATTACTTGGGACTAGAAGTATGGCAGAAGCATGGTGAATTCTTTCTCGGACAAGGGAAGTATGTTGTAAATATCATTCAGATGTTTGGGATGATGGATTGTTAATCCATGACAAATCCCATGGTGACAGATTTGAGGAATTTGACAGACTTTGATTCTGATCCAGTAGACTCATCTCGGTACCGATAATTTATTGTCTCCTTGATGTATTTGGTGAATATTAGGTCGAACATTTGTTTTTCTATGAACAAGTTGATCTAGTTCTAGGTGGAACCTAGAGAAGAGAATTGGATAGTTGTGAAGAATATTATGATATATCTTCGTGGGATGATTATGTATGGTTTGAGATATGCCTCAAACAGTGATGTAAAACTGCATGGATTTACCAATTCATATTGGGCAGGGAGTGGAGATGATATAAAGAGTACTTATGGACTATGTTTCAATATGGGATATGCTATGATATCACAATATAGTAGAAAATAGAACTATATTACACTCAACACCATGGAAGTAGAGTATAGTGCAGCTTGTGATGCTTGTATGGAAGCAGTGTGGCTCCATAAGGTGGTTTTTGGACTGTTTGATCAGGTGTTGGATTTGACTGTGATATATTGTGATAACCAGAGTTGTGTGAAGCTCTCAGAGAACCCAATGTTCCATGACAGGTCAAAGAACATTGAGATCAAGTATTATTTTTTGCGTGATAAAGTCTAGAAGGGAGAAGTGGGTCTCCACTATATCTCCACTGATGAGGAGACTGCAGATATTTTGACAAAGCCTTTTTCCAACATAAAGTTTGCATACTTGAGGGAAAATCTGGGGTTCATGGACATTTCTCCCTTGGTTGAAAGGGAGAATATGACTTCCTCGATTGGGAGGGAGTAGTGATATGTGGCATCATGGACTTTGAGTGCGTTGTGGATTTGTATCAAGATAGTACATCATAGAGGTTTTCTTACAACGTAGAGAGTATGCTTGCATCATGCTATTTATGATCACGCTAGTACAACTCAGATATGATACATATGGTTGGAGTTGTTGATACAGTGGCCTGAGGAGAATCATGCGAGTACAACTTAGATATGATGTATTGACATCATGTTAGTTATGTCATGCTAGTACGTCTTAGAGATGATGTTGGTGAGTTGCATCATGCTAGATATGATCATGCGAGTACAACTTAGATGTGGCATAAAACTTAGATATGATGTTGTGGCCATGCATCATGCTAGATATGTCATGCTAGTACGACTTAGGGATGATCATAAAGCTTAGACATGATGCAGGAGGGATCGTTTCATGCTATATATGATCATGTGAGTACAACTTAGAGGTGGCATACAACTTAGATATGATGCATTGGCATCATGCTAGATATGTCATGCTAGTACGTCTTAGAGATGATCATAGAACTTAGAGATGATATAGTGAGGCACTAATCTACATCATGCGAGTACAACTTAGAGGTGACATACAACTTAGATATGATGCGTTGGAATCATGCTAGTTATGTCATGCTAATACACCTTAGAGATGATGTAGATAATACTATAGATCACGCTAGTAAAAATTAGATATGATGCATTCACATCATGCTAGTGTGACTTAGAGGTGATGCAGCTGATGACATTGTTGATGTAGGATGATATCAGATGATATGATTTGATTGTTGTGGAGAATGTATGTATTTGGAAAGTAGTTGTATGCTACTATGGTGGATGTGATCCACTCGTAGTGATTGTATGTCACTGGTTAGTAGTTGTGTGCTACTAGGAGTGGTTGTGTACCACTAGATAGTAGTTGTATACTACTATGGATAGACACAATTGTGTTCTATTGGATGGAATTGTTTTGATTTCCATGGAGACTATCTAGATGGATAGTGATGATGGTACTCGTGATTTGATCATGAGATAACATGTGTGGCTATGATGATGCTACCAGTTGAATGGTTTGTTTGTTCTCAAGACCATTACCTTTAATACCTCCCTAGATAGGAGGGAGTGTTTATATTATGGTAGTTGTTGGAGGTATTAACCTCTACGTGTAACCTTTGACGAGACTAGAATATTTTGGGAAGCAAGAGAAACCCTAAAACGTTGGATAATAACCCTAGAAGAGAAGTCAACTCAAGAGAATAAGTAATATTAAGTTATTAGCCTATAGGAAGAGAATTTGGCCTAGTTATGTGACTTGGAGAAGTATAAATAAAGAGCACTAGAGCTCATGTGTACTGACTCACTCTCACGACCTCATAAGGAGTAGTGGTGTGCATGATGATCCAAATTATTTTCGGCACAAAATGAGAGTGGATATATAATAAATAAATGTATAGAGATATATTAGATATACAATAATATGATAGAAATATATTATATTTGCAACCATAAACATAGATATACAATAATACACAATTTCTATTAATGAGTGAAATGTACAAAAATGTAAAAATATAGAGTGAAAGACTCGTTGGAATGATGGCAGCTTATCTATGAGAAGATGTGACAACTACTCACATTCACAAGAAGATGGATTAAAATGAGGCTCTAAAGGCCTTTTTAATATAAATAAATTCCAAAACCCTAACCCCGAAAGATGAAAATCCAACAGTTTTGTCGACCCCGTTTTGGGTAGTTTGGTGTATCAACTTCCCGGGGGCGTAACTTTGGCATATGATATTCGTTTGGGGCCCATGATAGATCATTGGAAAGGTATAATTGAGGATATTCATTTTGGGGGATCAATCAAATCCCTTGGATATTATTGAGGTGCTTGATCCCAAAAAAACTTCATTTAGGCCCTCAAAATGGCCCCAAAAGTTAAAAACTACTAAAAATAGTAAATTGCCAAAATTGCCAAAAAAATGTTTTGAGCTAGTTGGAAAAGGTGGGTGGCCACCAATATCCACTTGGATCAATCCTCCCTCCCTCGGAAGAAATGGTATCCATTGCATTGAGTGCTCAGGCGAGAGGGAAAAGCATTTGTTGAATCTGCATCTTGATGAGCGGCTTGCCTTGCTGAAGAAGTTGAATTGATTAGCTTGTTGAAGGATGTCATGAACCTATGGCTAGAAGGGTTTGACCTTTTTAACTATTCTGGCTACATTATATGATTTTTTGTAGAAGGAATCCTTGCAATTTCCTTCAATCTTGTCGACCTGCTTCTACTTGATAGAAGGTACTTGGGCTAAGGCTATAGTGATTGTGATGTTCTTTTGTTCACCTTTTGAACAGATGGTGAAGAAGATGAATTTTGTAGTATGAGATACTACCTTGCGACACTGTTTAGGTGGGACACTAGTTGGAACTACCTTTGGTATCCTATAGAGATGACCTCCCAGAGAAAAAATGACACTACAGGGTTGAGACTCATAAATAGCATGGCGCTTCCACATATATGGCTAGACCAATAGAACATCACAAACATCCAATGGGGGAAAATCACATAATACCTCATCCTTGAAGGGTTGGATGTCGTATGAAAATTGACATTATTGGTTGACACAAAGATATCATCCCTGGTGAAGCCACACGATGTTGTATGGCTGCAAGTGTGGTGTTATTGAAAATCCCAACTGTTTGACGACCTCTGCTGAGATGAGGTTCTTCTGGATTCCTCTATCAACAATGAAATGCAATGGGGTCCCCTTCACCCACATCTGTGAATGAAAGATGCGCTCCCCCTCTTCGGGATCTCCTAGTTCTCCTGGTTGAATTGTTACAGTCATGATAGTAGAAGTGGTGATCCAAGTGGATATCAGTGGCCAACCACCTTTCCCAACTGGCTCAAAACCATTTTTCGGCAATTTTGGTAATTTACTATTTTTAGCAATTTTCACTTTCGAAACCATTTTGAGGCCCTAAACGATGATTTTTTGGGGAAAATAGGTTTGAAAAATACAATTTCCTTTGATATTTCACATAAAATGAATCTCCTCGATGATACCTTTCCAACGGGCTATCATAGACCTAAAACGGAGATCGTATGCAAAAGTTACGACACCGAGAAGTTGATGTACTAACTTACCCAAACAGAGCCCACATGACTTTTGGCGCTTCATATCCTAGGGTTATGTTTTTGGATGTCTATGGTTTTTGGCATTCCTATTTATTGTAAAAATGCCTTCAGAGCCTCATTGTAATCATCTTCTTGTGAATGAGTGTAACTGTCACATCTCTTCTCAGAGATAAGCCACCACCATTCCAACAAGCTTGTTTCCGCTGCATTTTACAGTTTCAACTTATTTCCTTATTGAATAGAAAACCAATTTTACCGTATCTCTGTTATTTTGTGTTAAGAACCTATTCATAATCTGTATTCATTTTTTTCTGCTCATAAAATATGGATCAGTGGTATCAGAGAAGTCTGCTCCTTGTCGTCTTAATGCATGTCCCCAATGAGGTCGGAGTACAAAGAGTTGGGTCTTGAGCTTGTTTCTATTGAGGAAAAAATATATCGCACGCCCAAGCGACCTCTCATGGCGAGAGAAAAGAAAAATGATGGGACATGAGATCCTTAATTCAAATTTTTTATTGAGGAATCCCTCACACAACAAAGGAACGTGATGATAGATAGTTTCGCACAAATCCTTTGGTGGCTACAAACAGGCGATGCATCTTCTTCAAGAAGAGGTGTTGCTCCCTTCAAGGTACAAATAAACTTTGATATTTCTATATTTGAAGGTCAGATAGACAAAGATGTTGTAGACAAGTGGTTTAATTACTAGAAGGGTATTTTTTTGTCCATAACTTTTCGAATAGAGAAAAGATTACTTTTGTGCTCCTCAAATCCATTCCCCATGTCAAAGATTGGTGGGAAACCTTCTGTGATAAAAAGGAAACAGAAGAAACCTCATTATTTACAATCATGACCACCTGGGAATCCTTCAGGGATTTTATTAAGGAACAATACTACCCTGTCAGAAGTTATGATGACTTGTATACCAAATGGACCATATTGCGGCAAGAAAGAAACCAAGCAATACCAGATTTCACAAATATCTTCCATACCTTGTGCACCAATATGGGTATCAAAGATTCAGAGTGACATCTATTGCTCAAGTATCATGGTGCCTTGCATAGATACATACAGACCGAAATGGAATTTCTAGACATCTCATCCTTGGGCATGGCCTACCGATATGTCGTCAATATCGAGCAGAAGCTCAAACAAAAGACACGATAATTTGGGCCTGGGAACCCCTCACAACAAAATCCAAGAAAGGTTGGCCCCAACCCACAGAAAAAAGGACAGAGAAAATATGGACAATATCAGGACAACCAGTCCAAGCCGCAAGAAAAGAAAGACATTGGAAAGACAAAGAAAGATATCAGAAAGTGGTACAAATTCCATAAGAGCCCTTGGAATAACATTGTTGAATATCGCTCAAAGCAGTCGTTGGTAGACAAAGTGAAATCCTATGAATCGGATTTGGGTTTTGACTCTAAGACAAAACCAGAAAGGGGAATATGGATCATTGACATGGAACCCAGTGCCACCGTTTCTACCACCAAGCTCCAACCTGGTGAACCAGACGAGACAGAAGAAGAACAGTGCCTATTCCATTCACAGATGTGGGTACAAGGCACCCTGTTTCACTTCATTGTTGATAGCGGTAGCCAGAAGAACCTCATATTAGTAGAGGTATTCAAGCGGCTGGCCCTGCCGACAACGTCACACCCACAACCCTACACCATTGGATGGCTCTGCCAAGGAAGAGATCTTCACGTCAGCCAACAATGTTTATTGTCGTATGACATCAAGCCCTTCAAAGATGAGGTATTGTGTGATGTTTCTCCTATCGAAGTTTGTGATGTTATTTTGGGCCAACATTATTTATGGAAATTTCATGTTGTATATAAGTCTAGGCCTCATAGTTTTATTATTACTTTGAACAAGAAATTGTACAGGATACCCGAGGCATTCCCACCTAGTGCTATTTCCTTGATCTATGCTAAGCAATGCAGGAAGATCATATCTTAGATGTGGAAGTTTGTCTTATTCATCATTCTCTCTCAGAATAAGAGAAATATCACAACCACATCAAGGGTCTCTGCGACCAACCTCTCCACACAGCATAAGAAAGTAGATAAGGTTGTGGAAAAATACTCGGATATCTTCTCCTCACCTACCGGGGTACCTTTGCACTACCAGGTCAAGCACACCATCGATATGACCCCCGATGCACCGCTTCCCAATGGATCAGTCTAAAATCGCTCTTTGTTAGAGAATGAGGAGATCAAGCAACAGATCGAAGAACTACTCCACAATGGGAATATCCATCCTAGCTCATCACCTTGCGGGAGCCCAATCGTGCTGGTACAGAAGAAAGTTGGAACCTAGCGACTCTGCATTGATTATTGGGCTTGCACATTGGAGTACATTTCTTTGGAACCTGGCTAATCTGCATGGAAGATGACCCCAACTCTATGAGACAGACCCAGACTTCGCCACCACCTACAAAATGTTGGGGGCAAACGCAGTTGTCAATAATTTCCATCTTCAAGATGGGTTGTTGATTCGTCTAGGCCATATATGTGTTCCATCAAGCGAGCAAGCAAAGATGATCTGGGAATCCTACTACAGTCGGGTGGAAGGACACTTCGGTGTTGAAAAGGCAGTGGTAATGCTACAAAAACATTTCTACTAGCCGAAACTTTGATAGGAGGTCAACAAGTATATCAAGTCATGCCTTGCATCTATTGTCAAACCGACCACTAAGAAACAAGTCATGTACACCCCTCTTACTACTCCTAACAGGCCATGGTAATCTATCTCAATGGACTACATGTCGGGCCTCCCGTCCACCAAGCAGGGAAATGACTATGTTTTTGTGGTTGTTGATCGATTTTCTAAGATGGTGATTTTGGTTGCCTATAAGAAGAACATCACAACAAAGGCCACTATCAATCTCTTCTTTGAATGAGTTTGGGTACATTTTGGAATCCCACAAACCATTGTCTCAGATCAGGACAGTCGATTTCTCAACACATTCTAGTCGAGCCTCTGGTCACTGCTAGACACCAAGCTCACCAAATCCACAACCTTCCACCCCCAGACAGATGGCCAAACCTAGGTCGTAAATCAAATGATTGTGCATATCCTTCACATGTATAATTCAAAGCACCCTATCACATGGGATGGGATCCTTCCCTATGTCCATCATAGCTACAACCGAGCCCTGCATAGCTCAATTGGACACAACCCCTTTCAGGTGGGGTTGGGATTCCAACCATTGGGTCCCATAGATGTTGCACTTTCCCTTGCAGTCACCTCGACTGACTCATCTCCTACTCCAACTGAAGCTGAAAAAGCCACCCATTTCATTGAGAGGATCCAGCACATCTGCCAATAGGTTCAAGATATCCTACAAAATTCCAATGACAAGTACAAACAACACAATGATCAACATTAGGTGCCACATAAGTTTCAAGCGGGCGACAAAGTTTGGTTTCACTTGAAGAAAGAACGCCTTATAGGACCCCATCAGAAACTTCACCCACTCTGTTATGGGTCGTATACCATCACTAAGGTCGTGGGGGATAATGCTTTTCAGCTCAACATTCCTCCTTTCCTTGGCCTGCACCTAGTGTTCAACGTGGATCTCCTTCACCCTTATTTCCCACCATTATTGGACACCTCAGAAGCAGAAGAACAACTGACACCAATAGAGCTCAACCCCAACTGCATAAAATAGGAATCCAATTATCATATTGTGGACACACATATCAAGGGCACTCGACAACAAGGGATCCATCTTTATCAAGTCATCAAAGTAGAGCAGCTCCTGCACCAAGGCAAGTGACTCACACGGGGTCAAATTCAACAGAAATTTCCTCATATGATGGGGGACCTCAATGAAATGGATACCATTTATTCCTAAGGATGGATGATTGATCCATGTGTCTATCGGTGGCCACCCACCTTTTCCAACTGGCTCAAAACATTTTTCTGGCAATTTTGGTAATTTACTATTTTTAGCAGTTTTCACTTCTGAAGTTGTTTTGAGGCCCTAAACGATGTTTTTGGGAAAACGGGTTTTCAATATGTAAGTTATTTCTATATTTTACCTTAAATGAATCTCCTTGACGATACCTTTCCAACAAGCTATCATACGTCTAAAACAAAGATCGTATGCAAAAGTTACGACCCCGGGAAGTTGATGTACTAACTTACCCAAATAGGTCCCACATGACTTTTGGCGCTTCATCTCCTAGGGTTAGGTTTTTGGATGTCTAGGGTTTTTGGAATTCCTATTTATTGAAAATAGGCCTTCAAAGTCTCATTGTAATCATCTTCTTATGAATGAGCGTAGCCATCACATCTCTTCTCAGAGATAAGCCACCACCATTCCAGCAAGCTTGTTTCCACTGCATTTTATAGTTTCATCTTATTTACTTATTGAATAGAAAACTAGTTTTACTGTATCTTTGTTATTTTTTGTTAAGCACCTATTAATAATCTGTATTCATTTCGTTCTGCTCATAAAATCCTGATCAAGTGGGGCATGCATCGATGATCTATCTTTTTCCATTATTTTCTGAATCAGATGTTGAATCAGGGTTTGGCTCCTTGTCTTTGATACCAGCCACCAATGATTGTTTTGAGAGACATTCATTGGTGTTGTGATAGGGGATTTTGTGGAAATCATACCACTTTCTAGTGTCCTTCTTCATCTTCCTGTGACCCTTCTTTTCCTATGGCTTGGATTGGTTTTGTAAAGGCTGTTTGTTAGGGTTGTCTTTATTATACTTTGGTTTTTTCGGATTTGCAGACCTGAACTCCCATTTGTTCTAGTGCTTAAATTTCATCTTGATTTTAACATCATATTGATAAGCAACACCCAGTGATGAGATGCCCAGAAAATCCATTTCGGTTTGGATGTATCTATGTAGAGCCCCATGGTATTTCAGAACCAAATGTCGCTCAGAGTCTTTGATACCCAGCTTGGTGTGCAAGGTATGGAAGGTATTTGTGAACTCCAACACTACTTGGTTCCTCTCTTGATGCAAAGTGGTCCATCTCATGTAATGGTATTCATAGTTTCCAACAAGGTAATATTGTTCCTTAACCACATCCATAAGAAAACACCAAGTGGGATCGGCCTCATATATTCCATATTCCTTTGTGGAAATTTTCTCCCAACAATTTTCCCACCAATGTTTGACATGGGGGAGAGCTTTAAGGAATGCGAAGGTGATATTTTCCCTATCGAAAAAATTGTGAACAGAGAAATACGAGAATATCAAAATTAACTTGTACCTTGAAAGGCGAGGTTCCTCCAAAGTGGTCGCTTGATAAATACACGCCATTTTTTATAGGCATGCATTAAAAGATGTGGGAAAAGTTCTCCATCATTTCGTCCTCTTTCACATGAGATCTTGCTCAAGAAACATATTAATAGAATTGTCTTCTCTATCGTTTTTATTTTCTTCCGCAATGGAGGGTCTCTTGGGTGTGCAAGAGAGATTGTACTCAACATAAACAAGCTTGAGACCCAACTTTCTATACTCAGACCTCGTCGGGGACATGCACTGAAAAAATTATCAAGAGAAGCATGCTCTGAAACCATTGATCGAAATTATTTTTAGCATGGAATGAGAGAGAAGATATAATAAAGGAATGTACAAAGATATCTCAGATATCCAATAATATAACAAAAATATTTCAGAGATGAAACCATAAACATAGATATACAGTAATACACAATTCCTATTAATGAGTGAAATGTACAAAACTGTAAAAATATAGAGTGAATGACTCGCTAGAATGGTGGCATCTTATCTCTAAGAAGAGATGTGATGGCTACTGAAATTCATAAGATGGATTAAAATGAGGTTCTAAAGGCATTTTTAACATAAATAAAGTCCAAAACCCTAACCTCAGAAGATGAAAATCCGAAAGTCTTGTGGACCCTGTTTTGGGTAGTTTTGTGTATCAACTTCCCAGGGGCGTAATTTTGGCATACGATCTTCATTTGGGGTGCACGATATCTCATTGGAAAGGTATCATCAAGGAGATTCATTTTGGGAGATCAATAAGATCCTTTGGTTATCATTAAGGTGATTTATCCCGAAAAAACTTCTTTTAGGCCCTTAAAATGGCTCAAGAAGTTAAAAACTGCTAAAAATAGTAAATTGCCAAAATTGCTAGAAAATTGTTTTGAGACAGTTGGAAAAGGTGGGTGGCCACTGATATCCACCTGGATCACATGAATGGGGGAGAACTACAACTTTTTCAGTAGTGACTTGATATTTGGTTATGGTTTGGACTTCCTACTTGGTACGCTAGCTTTGGAGAAGAGGTACGCTACCTTGTTTGACTATTGGTTCTAGGGTTTTCTTCTAGAATTATTATGTCTTTCAAGGTTAAGGTGCTCGGGGGTGGCCTTTTTTCCTATGGTTGGGTGACAATATTGAGATATTTTCTATGGTGAAATGAGCACACTTATTATTTTAACACTTAATGTCCATACATGCCATGCTCAACAACCATTATGATCCTTCCTCTTCACCCCAAACCCCTTTATTAATATCTCGTGATCTCATTAATATTTTAAACCTATGTGGCCCTCACTACATGTCAATTTTTGTTTTATTATGGGACCTTTTGGTCCCCTTTTTCTCTACCCTCTCTAAAGACCCCATGGGGTTCTTCCTCACCATTGATTGGTTAAATCATTTAATGGACCAAAGGCCATCGCAGGTTCATTTAGTACTCCCTACCCCAACTACTATAAGGAATTATGAGGCCATTTCTCCTTCCACTCTCCCTCCTACACATTCTCCCTAGTA
>JZKD02S1911763.1:358861-369351 GCA_000966675.3 Picea glauca
CCCATATATGCTTGTGTGCAATCATGCATCCCCAACATCTCATGAACTTGACAGTGCTAAGAATAACAACCTCCCCCCATAACAACCAATTTGTCTCCCCAATAGGTCAAGGAACGAGGTTCCAAACCCTATTAACAATGGCATTGAAATAAATGGACTCCACGTGAACAACATTTAGTGTGAAAAAATATGAGGGCTTTGAGTCTACCACATTCCCCACTAAAATGGAAGTCTAGACGGGTAAATGATCCAACCTAGTAGCCTTAATCAACACATCAATAGGTCTCCAACCCAAAAAAGGAGATTTCATCTCGAGGAACATAAACCCTATCCAACAATGCATATACCCTATCCATACCCTTCCTAAAATTGGAACAAGTAAAACAACCCCCATAGTCAAGCCCTTTTGTCCCCTAGTTAGGATCAAAGTGTTGAAGAGAAGCATTATATCTCACTTAAACATGCTTTTCGGATCTACTAACAACCAAACCCACACCACCACCCCAATCACCCTCTCACTCTACCATAGTGAAATCTCCACCAACAATTTTCTCTACATCCTATAGGGAAGGGGTCATCCACTCCCAAAGATTCAACCCGATCAAATTAATATTGGAGGGATACACTAAAAAAAATCATGATAGTCTATTTTGAATCAATAGAGTGGTCAACGCACACCTATTGCTAGGACCACAACCAAAATTTGTTACAAAAATCTACAAAGATGGGAAAACAATAAAAAACACCCCCCTCCTTCCTGAGAATGATCGATAGTCCATACGGGACCATTCCAAGAATAACTCATGTGGTTTCGAAGATCAACTCTAGTAGACTTGACCTCTTGCAAAAATTCTATAACCAACTTATCGTTTTGAAGCATTCCATGAACAATCTACTTATGACCTTGGATATTCATCTCTTTTACATTCCAAGAAACAAGGGAGAGCTTCATTATAAGAAGAGTGAATTTCCCATAGTACTAAATTTGTGTCTCAATGTTATATTATCCAAAGAAGAAGTGCCTTTGTTCAAATTAAGGCCAACAACTTCCTTGAAGGATTTAAATCATGGAATTGGACTCAGTTCTCTAGTGATACTCTCCAAACAAGTGGGAGATGAAGCTCATTTCCACTTGTTGAACATACTTGCTAACCATCATCAACATCCATACCCTGTGGATAACTGCTATCCCTTCTTGAAGTAACCAATATGATTTTATGACTCTAAGAAATGACCATAGATACTCTTAGAAAAAAATTTAGAGCTTGCTATAAGGTATGGTGTCCTAAACTCCTAGAAGACTCATGAACCACACCCACACTAGATCCACCACCAGAGCTTTGTTAGTAACAAATCAAATTCCCACCATCCTTGGCCTATGGCCATCCTCCTTGGCTGCTTGGCCAAAACCAATTGACGAACCAACCTTATCAGCATGAACAATTAAAGTTGTAGCAACTTCAGAGTCTACCCCTGGGTATTTATGTTCCATGGGAAACAAACTTCATGACTTTTAAAGGGTCTATTGAGCCTTTTTCCATGTGAGCAACACAAGTATCTATGGATAAACTGCACGATCATGGGAATGGTCCTTTGATTATTTAACTTTTCCTAATATTGCATAAATATCTTAGTAATCATGTAGTTCATTGTATTATATGACTTATAAGTTGATTTGTGGTGTTTCCACAAGTATGTGCAATCATTTGTCACGAAGAAGAAAAATTGGGGTGATAGAAATCATCTACTTGATTAGTTGCAAGGGAACTTTACCTACTTGAGATAAGTATATGTCCCTATTCATTTTTTGGCCATAGATTCTCTATTTATAACAAAAAGTAAGGTCACTTTTTCCTAAGCATGCGACAAATGATGAGCTTTTTTTCTTGGGTTTTCCTCCTTTACCTCATTTTCTTTTACCTTTCTCTTCTCATCCAATATCTCCCCATACGGTTGAGCTTACACTATAGACTATATAGATTGTTTGTACAAAATGAAAAAATGTGTCTCATTTTCTTGTGTGATCTTGTTGTCTTGTTTTTTAGTCTTAATTTTGTTTGCATGCTTCATCTGATTATCATGTTATATTATATACAATTACGCTTTAGCATTCAATAATGACATAGATAATTCTAGAGTACATATTGGGTAGTTTACATTAAAACATCATTTTTAATAAATTTTGGTGGGAACATATGGATATACTTTGATTATTGTAACATCCCGCTCTGGCACACTCAACGAACTTATTCTTGAAGGACACTTGCTCGCAAGTGATCCGGATTATTATGCTATTAAAAATTTTGATTTTGATTATGAGGCATTATGGGTTGATGAAATGTTGTTTTACAACATTGACATAGATAGGTGCTATTGACTCGGTTTTACTGAGTGTGTAGGGTTGTGGACCTTGAGGATGCAGAGGCATTGATGGAACCCCTTGGACTCCAGATTGATTTAGGGAGTTGATATTAGTGCATCAGATTAGATGATATGATGTGGATATATTCTAACAGGATTTGTTGATGATGCAGGCTGATGATAGCTTTCCGACCAGACTCACATATGGAGTAAAGGGGTCACACATGACTACCAGAGATGTTGAGGGAGAGGTGTGGACAGCAGCCCTGCCACAGCCTACTAGCACTCCCACCGTGGCTCTAACTGTAGGTTAACGATTACCTAGTTCGAGAGGACCCACGATGCCGTGAGGGCAGACTGTGACAGTCTCTCACGATGATTCTAAGGGGCGCGCAATAAGGCGGGGGAGTTATTCCTTAGAGGCCCTTAGTCTCCCACAAGTTCACCTGGTAGAGTGTTGACTCCAGGGGTTATTGATGTCTACCAATCATTCAAGAGGCGAGTGGCACCCTTGGAGCACCTAGTGTGTCCTGAAGGGCACGTCGCGTTGTTAATGATAGAGGGATGAACCTAGATGGACCTAAGACAAATAACATGTTGATAAATTATAAAACAATTTCCCTAATTAAATGTCGCCCTGTACGAAAATTAAGGCCTAAGTCTAAATTACGCTAGTGGTAGAACCTTATGAAGGGAGTAAGAAATTAATTTATTCATAAAAAAATAAAATATGTGTAATAAATGTAAAAAGGGGAATTAATTATTTTATCTTTTGATAATTAAAATTAATTAATTAAAATACTAATTAAATGATGAAAGGGAAAAGGGGTTAAATTCCACACCTGCCTTTTGAGTTCTAAGTAAAAAGGGGAAAGAGGGAAAATCAAAAAAATAGGAAACTAGGGAAAGGAGGCAACATAAAAAGAAAAAAGGGGAAACTTGAGGGAAAAAGCGGAAGGTCAACTTAGTAAAGAATCTACCATTAAGAGCTTTCTAATTTTAAACTGAATTAGCAATTTCATAATAGGGAAAGCCTTTAAAACCTATAAGGGAATTTGGGGACACCTAGGAGTGATTCTAGGAGTAACTCTAGGTGGGTGAGGGAAATAAGATAATTAATTAATTAAAGAAATTAAATAATGGAGGAATGTAGGGGATGGGTGACACTTGTGCGGAGAAGAATTTTTAGAATTTTATTTTTAAAACTTTAATTAAATGAGATTTTAGGAAAGAAAGGAAAATCGAAACTCTATTTAATGAAGAAGGAAGAAGGATGAGAGGATCTTCTGTTTGCATAACGTTACGTTGCAGAAATATTAACTTAACTGATTTACTTGTGGGAGTTGGGATACCCAACTCGGAGAGGAGTGGTAGCTCGGCCTTGCGAGGCAAGCTAGGAGCTAGACGTAACCTCTGGATAGTGTGTGTGGCCCCTTTGCGGCTCGGGGGGCTAAGGGGGAAGAAGAGTACCCCTAGCGTTGGCTGGGAGGTACCGGTGAAGTCTCGATGGTCGACAAGCGGGAGTTGCATGGAGCGCACAGATGACACTCGGAGCAGGCAAACAAGCAATGGTATGCTTCTTCATTTGAATGATAGAATGTTGTAGGATTTATGATTTGGATATGCATGATTAATGGGTAGATAAACTGAGTTATTTTTAAAATTCGATGACTGAAACTATTCTTAGACTAGCCCGATGATTATTGACTCCCATGGTCTTCGTTCCCTGCATGACTTGACAGCCCTGTGGTGTTGACTGTGACCCTTGTGATTGTTTTCATTCATCCCTAGCACGCCAGTCCTTGCCTAAGGAGTCAGCCAAGAGCCTGATCTATGGTCGTCGCCTTAGCGTTAAAAGACCTGTTGATCTCAACGCCCTGTTTTTCTATGCGAGGATGGTGAAGCGAAGGACAAACTCATTCGTCTACCTATGTTGTTGTCCTAGGCTGATTGTTGTCTTGTGACTTGATGTGTTTTACTAACCCTTTCATTGTTGGCATAGCCTTACATCCCACTGTGCATTTGTTTTTATTATTTTACCTAGCTGGAGATTTTCTATGTAGAGGGATAAAATCTCTATGACCCTTCAATGGCTTCCCACTTGATCCTTTCACTTTTCTTACTGTTATCTGTGATTTTACATTTGACCGTGTTTTTACGCTTGGATGGATAAATTTACTAGGCGTTCCATGCATTGATAATGATTTAACTCTGCTTTCAATAAACAGATAATCCAACTCTTCACTCGCAATCTTGTTGGCCAGCGAATTACTTAACCTCTGCAATTTTATTTTAATGACGATTTTACACTGTTGTTTCACCTTTACTTTATACCTTTATTTACTGTGTTGACATTTTTATTGAATAACAGTGTTTTTTTTATAGAGCGAATGCTAAATCAATAGAAATTTTGCCCGACGAATTTGTATTTTGGTCATATTTTGTTGATTTCCAGGTGCCTGACAGGCTACACGTTTTTCGTTGACCGCCAGTGTTTAATGGACTTAGTCGAATTTTACATCGGTCCTTATATGGTTTTTTATAAAGAAATAAGATCAGCAATCTAATTCTTTGAATGTATTAATCTCAGCGAGTTTTGAGTATCCGCACTCAGCGATTTATCAACCCCCTTTTTTTATCCTTTTATTGACAGCCATATTTATTTTAATCCACCCCTTTGTTATGATAACACGAGCGATTGAATATCAGGATTCGACCACTATCCATGTGGTAAAGTTGAGTTTCCTTTTTTCTGAGAAAATTTCTTTGTACCTGTGTTAATCCTGGGGCGAATCATACCTGCGCGAATTTGTTTGAGAGTTTTTGTCTGATCGACTTCTTAAGCAAGTTTTGAGGAACTTGACAGTATAGGTACAACAACTGTCTCCTTTTTTTATAACGGAAGGTTTATCGTTCTGTTGGTGTGTCCCTATACATGTAATGTCCCTTAGAAGAGTAGCGTTTGAAGGATTGAGTAGTTGTGGTTTGGGCGCATTAGCCAGTAATGGTCGCCTGCATTTTTTTGATGCGTGGCACAACGTTTGCCCTTTAAAAACGGCAAGTGGTTACCCCCCCAGTGCATAGCGATTCATCTCCCCTTTTGAAGACTACATTTTCATCTTAATTCGCTGGTGAGTTTCCTTGGGTTATGCCTATGAGCTGCCCCAGATACCTGGCGATTGGACCTTAGATAAAACCAGCTTTTGTTTTCTTTTTCGGGATTGCTTTCATTTATTGCTACCTGTGTCTCCCTGTCATTGATTTTTCCTGCATTTCCTTTTGCCGACGACGTTAAATTTTGGCAGTTACCTTGTATTTGGTAAATCCGTACACCAATTCATAGCTACCCACACGCACATTAATAACTGGCAAAGTTTGGGTGGTTGTGGTGGACTACGTTGATTGTTATATTTTGCTAGAGTAAGCCCCTTAAAATCATTCTCCTTTCCCAATTTAAAAATTACCTCCATCACTTCCAATCACCTCCTTTTCCTGTTGCTTAATTCTTGTTCTCGTGAAACATGCACACATAAAAGTCAACTAGTGTTTGGTTCCCAAACTGGATGTGAAATTAATCCTTGTGTGTTAATGTTTTATTAGTGTTTGATGGTTACAGAGTTAGTTATTAAATTCATTAACCCACTTGTATGGTTGGATTATATCCTTCTAATCACATAATATCTAGCATGAAATTGTACTTCCTTTGTTCTTGATCTTACTCAATGTGAACTTCTACTAGAAGATATGATTGATTCTTTTACCAATGATATCCTTGTCATTCCTACTAGTAGCAATTGTATAGTTTTGGAGATTGGAAACTCAACACCTAAGATTTATGATATCGCTATCTAAGGCAGACACTTATATTTTTATTTAAGGTAGTTAAGGGTAACTTAATAATCAATGCCTGGTTGAGAACCAAACCCTTTAGTGATGACCCTTTTTCCAATAATCACCCAATTAATGGATCAACTTGAATAGGTAATGTGAATAATCACCTTAGATTACGTCAAGGTGTGCTCTAGATTTAAGGGTTAATTTATCTTCACACTTGTTGATTATTTAGGACTCGTCATTTAGGACAGCTTATTGCTTAGATAATGAAGCAGCATGTGATCGCTTTAAGGGTTGAGTAATGCACTTACCTTAATAGATATGTACCGTGCAGGCTAGCAAGTTGATCGATGAGTTTTGTTTTAGTTCACCCTTGTAAAGTTTATGTCCTTGGTAACCTTATAATAGTTACTCTTCATGCCTAGACCTCTGATTTGGCCTTAGGACTTCTTGGATGTTGTCACATCATTTATCGGATTGTACATCTGATGAGCGGTGTCTCCATGCTTCTTGCCCACCCATTGCATGGGAGCGTAGGCGTAGTCATCCTGTCAGTTATTTTCGTCCCTTCACAAGTCGGATTCATCTTGAGTTCATTAGTCCATATGGATGCATTGCGGCAAGGTTTTTGATGCATATGACGCCTGATAATGGCATGATTCCTGATGAGGTGATCATGGCATGCCCTATGGATTAGCGACGAATGAGATCTTGGCCGAAGTAGGTGCTTATGTGAGTGTTGTCGAGTGCACAAGTTGCTCATAGAAAAAGGACCGAATGCCTTCAGGAGTTAGGTCTGCATGCCTTGAGTTTCTAGTCCTTGTCCGTCTAGGTCGTGATGTCGAGGTGGGGATGTTTCACTTAGCTGGTAGGCGTGGTCATGTTGTGTCGGGTGGGTAGTCGTCCTCCTTGCTTTTCTGCGCATGTTTCGCCAGTTGTCCTTGTGCATGAGTGTGGGGTCATTGTAACCTGTTGCATGGATGGGGTGCTTGCATTCTTCATCAGTGGTAAGGTTAAAATGTTTTTGTCATCGCCTTCTTTCCTCTTATCTCCTGAAACAAAAAAATAATTTTTCTCGGCTTGTTGGAGTAACAATGGAGCCGTTACATATGGTATCAGAGCGGGTTCAACCCTGGGACTATGGATTTCCAGGCTTTCCACTGCAGTAAACCCGTGATAATTAACCCATGTGTTAAGTAAAAACCTTAACTTGTCCTTGTGGAGATCGCGTTTAGAGGGTTCCCCTGAGGGTCCACAACGCACTTTAGCTAGTACCATTAGCATCCTCTGAGATCTCGAGAGAGATGATTTCTATCATCCACGAGTATCACGGACGATGGTGTCATCGAATCATAGTTGTAGAGCAAGGTGTGGGATTCACACTTCATGTTTACGACCTCCAGTGTGAAGGTCCACTTGATGGTCTTTCAACTAAAGGGGAGCACTCTTTTATGGCGGAAGACACTCCTGCCCCTTTTGAACCTTTCCGTCGGTGACATGTCATGGGAACTGTTCGAGGGACGGTTCCAGGAGAGGTGTGTTATAAGGAATTCGTTGAGCATCATCTCAACGAGTTCGACACCTTACGATGAGGTAAGTGACTTGGTGCCCGAGTACGAGGCCCATTTTGGAGCTGCTTTGATATGCTCCGCAACAAGTTCCCTAGAACCTTAAGGTTAAGAAGTTCAAGTTGGGTCTTATTGTTAGAATTCATCTTTGACTTCGGGTACCAGGAGTACTGGACTGAAGAAGGGGTGTTAGACATGTGGGGAGCCACACTACCACACAACTGCCCTGTAGAGAGGACCAGAGCATCCGGATCAGCTGGACCCACTACCATGGGAGATATGGGAAAGGCCCATTCGATTCATGCAGTGGTGAATAACTACCAGGCAGAGCACCAATCGACTGTTCTTGAGACGTCAGGTACCGTCGCTGACCATAGCCTTAGTATTTTGATAGATCTCGGTGCCACCGAGAGTTTCATTTCTGGTACAATGCTAAAAAGGATTAAGGTAAAGGCAGTCGAACAGGATGAGTTTAGCTTCGTGGAGATGTCTTCAGGATCCAAACAGAATGTTGGAGGAAGGGTTATGGGTTGTATCCTTAACCTGGGAGAGTTTGTCACTAGGGCCAACCTGCACGTCACGATCTTAGGATCTTATGACGTTCTGATTGGTATGGACTGGTTGGAATCACTTGAGGCGATACTCAACTGTAAGAAAAAATGGTTGAGCTTGGTCGATGATGAGGGACAGAGACGTGTGATTGTAGGATAGAACCAGGAAGTTTCAATGCTTAGAACTAACAATGGCAGTTTTAGAGATACACATGCACTTGGTGATAAGGGGCATCGACAAATACAACATCATGGACTTATTATGGTTTTGAAACTCCTAAGCTACTATTTATTGTTATTTGAGTTTTGTGGGTGATAAGCTCTTCAATAGATGAGAAAATCTTGAGCACCAATGGATATATTCATTTTTTGAAAAAACTAGGTTGGCATTAAGTGAGGCAAAATATCTTGTATATGTGCATACAAATATTTTTCTTCTATCCACACTAAAGGATAATCTAAAGAGGGGCCTTCAAATTTGTACTCAATAAAACATGGATGTGTGTGCACTTCAACTTTGTGATTTATCTCCAAGTTCTAGGAGTCGATCAAACCTTTTTTAGGAAGATGATTAATTACTTATGGGAGGTGCTTCTACTCTTGGTAGTTCCACTACTTCTACTTCAACATCCAATATTGGACATCTATTTTCTTTTAAATAGGTCGGAGCCAACTACGGTTCTGTTGAATTGATTGTGTACAAAGTTGTAAATACTATAATGATGAGAGAACATGGCATAGTGACAATCTTTTAAGATCAACTCCATGACTTATTTTTTCAAACTCGACATTTTGGGTTGTAGAAATTTTGTAAATATGAACATTTTTCCTTTTTGGTTCAAAACATGGGTGTGTATATTTTAAAATAAAATTCTAAGTTATGTGATATCCATTTTGAAGTTTTCACAATGAATCACGACAACATTGCATATTTTGTATTGTTCTTTGATTTAAGAAAAGAAAGCAATAAAGCATTTCTATTAATTATGATAGAAGAATTGCAATTGCCCGAAGAGGTTGGGCACCATAAGAACCCCACTTGCATCGGAAAAACAACCTTTGAGTGATGAAACGTTATACAAAAGCACTTTTTCTTGGCTAAGTTTTTGCGATAGGGGGGTTACCATTCCATCAAATCCACCTAGGACTTGCACCTTTGCCCCAACTAATTATTCGTACCTCTAAGGAAATTGAACCTTAGTGGATGACCTAACATGCCAATGTTTTCACTACTACACCATGAACTTGTAGACATGTTTTGGGTTTAATCAATTGATATATGTTTGCAATTGTATTATAATGACTTTGTAATGGAAAGAGTTGTAAAACAAATAATAACATCATTCTGCAAAATAAAGGAAATTACCCCATAGGAAACACTCATAGAAAAAACATGTTTATACCATGTATAACTTGAGGCAATTAGGAAGTTGGTATTATACAGATTAAAAAAAAGTGGTACATGGAAAACAAAAGGAACATAAGAAAGAAACATGGAAACTACAATGTAAAAGGTGATTTGATAGTTAGAATATAGATAAAGAAAGTTTCCCGATATATAAGGAGGCACTGAAAATTCACTCACAAGAATACCAGATCAAAGACAAATAGAAAAGAAACACCAACAAGTATCAATATTGCATAGACAAATTCAACTCAAAAGGAGGAATCAGAGATTAAAGAATCCCTAAAATTAAGCATCCCATGGAAAGGAAATCAGACATTGGTACAAATCAAAACTAACTCACATAGTCTATGATATGAGATTGGAAGATAGAAGGAACCATAGACGAATAGGAGAGCAAGACATGCCAGGGATATAAAAAAGGAAAAATGGATATTGAGCAACACTTCTTATTCCATTGTGATGCATATAACCATATCAAGGTGGGGATGTCATTAGAGAAATAGGAGAGAAAGACATGTCAGGGATATCAAAAAGAAGAAATGGATACTGAGCAACACTTCTTATTCCATTGTGATGCATATAGCCACATCAAGGTGGGGACGTCATTAGAAACCAATAGTTGGGAAGTAACATTCCAAGAGAAACATGCAGAGAACAAAACAAAGTGAGAGGAAAGGATGATGCACACTTGAGACAAGTTGCTTAGAGCCAACCCAGTGAGAGTAAATGACCCATAGATGTCAGTAGTGCCTATTGGATTTTTTAATT